>CALNVZ010001721.1:2919452-2946827 GCA_940671915.1 Paracentrotus lividus
GGAGGGGGGGGGGAAAGGGGATTGGACCGAAGTTTATATCCGTAACTAGGTCTAATCGTAAGGCAGAGGCCTAGGGCTAGAGTGGCATCAGTAAATCACGACCCCTGTAGCGGTTACGTACGGATAGATAAATCAAATCTCTCTGGTTTAAGATAGTTTTCGGGATAATGTTTTTTTGTGACGGATATAACAGTTATCGGTACTTTTCTTCGCAAGAATGGGTTTTTAAAATATTACACGATCTTAGCTACCTAATTATTTCTATTTCCTTCATGGCTTAAGAATGCCCTTCAGGAAAATAGAAATATTTGAGAATATAGCTGTGATCTATAATTTAAGGGGGGGGGGGGGGTTATGGCAACTTGTTTACACTCCTATTTGGCTCATTTTCTGGAAAAAAATAACAGAAAGTAACCTCAAACAATATATTAGTAAAGAGGTTATAATATAGGATCTTATGGACAAAAAAGGAAGAACCTAAGTTATGGTTAATTGTTGCAAATCCTTGTTGGCACATAAAAACAAGATCCTGCTGAATACGCTTACACACAAATAACTTTCATTTTTGTTGCAACAGATGTTCTCTAAACATATATCTGAGGGAAAGAATGGATTGAAGGAATTAAAAATTAAAAATAAAAAAAAATAGTAAAAATAATGTATGTTTTCTTTTGATTTACTTGTGTGTTTCAGCTAATTATATATTCAATCATCTGACATTCACAATAAAAAAAACTTTTGTTTAAAAATTCTAGCAATCCCTATAGTCATTCCCCAGAGACACCATTTCACCAATAATAGGTGCCGGACGAGGCTGATTATCTTATTCAAAATGTGACCCGGACATAGGAGATTATTTTTGTCTAACGAATTATGGTCAGAAATATGATGCATAAAGTCGTCATAAGGTGGTTTTAAGATTAAAACTCTCCATATTTGCAAAAGATAAAAAACGATAAAATTTGCTCATAAGCTCAGAAATATTCAATTCAATTCAGTTGTGCGTTTGGCATTATCACACATCCTGACTGTTCGTTGCTGACAGCAATCGGGTATTTCTTATAAATCACAACTAACTGTCCTTGTATCGCACAAAGACTAACTGTGTGTTAGTTTGCGGAGCAGACTAATTAAATCTATGAGCAGCGACACTCTTTCGCAAAATGAAATTTGTTATTTTTCCACCAAACACAAGCTTAGTATTCACTCATTGTCCACATTTTCTTCTGAAGGGTGGAAACCTTCTGTTTTCGTTTGCTTTCTGACAAATACTAAGCTGATCGTTGTTCTAGGGTTGCATCTTCGACTTCGCGGAGACGTCTAAGGACAGAATAGAAATTTCTTCTCCGCGACGGATAATAGTATTGGAGAAACGTCTCCTATATCGAGACGGAATTTTTTTGGTCATAAATTTGGGTCCAGCAGAGACGTTCGGAACGTTCTAATTACTATTTATCCGTCGCGGAACGAAATTTCTATTCTGTCTGCGGAGACGTACTCCGCGAAGTGGAGATAGCTAACTCTCTAATATGAATCCTGAACAATCGACCAATGTTTTTTTTTTTGCCATGTTCCTTAAAAATTTCTCCACCGAGAAACCATTATATTGTACGAGACAGGATTTTTCATTCTTAATGCAAAAAGAATATTATACTCTGATTCAAGCAGATCCCTGAATGCAGTGACCCCGCAATAAGACAGGGCTGGGGTAATCTGTGCCTAAGTGAACCATTTGTTCAGTGTGACACCCTTGAAGGATGAGAAGGCAATTTTGGCCTCCTTGGTACGGCGTCACGCTTATTTGCCGATGTAAACAAAGCGGACGTTCAGAGAACAAAAATCCCAATCCTTCAGAGGGCTGCCCTATCTCACTTTCGCGATAAACAAAATTGCGACTGATTTTGCCAGCATGCATTGCACACATTCTGTTTCTCAGTCCCTCCGCCGACAACTTTTGTCTGTTTCCACGGAAGACAGATCTAGATATCATTCATGCCATGCCTGGCTAATCCGTCTTTGTACAACGTAACCTTTTGTTATGTAGGGACAAAAGATTTCGTAGCGGAAAAAATGGAGACAATGCCATGCCTATGAAAAATCTGCTCAATTTTGTGGTGAGGATATCTTACTCTTAAGAGCTGCTGACACTTTGCAATACGAAAATGGAATTGTTGCGCATATTTTAATCGCATTCTGCTTACGCACCGATTTCGTGCCAGTTGGGAAACAATTCGTGGCAAACGTGCGGGAGGATGGCAGGCCAAATGCGGACAATGCGTGAGGGGCACATACGAGTAAATAGAACGCCCATATGCTCTTGTGGTTAATGGGTGATGTGAAATGCTCTCAAAACGACATTCAAAATTCTGTTCATGGATCTATCGGAGTTTTTAATTTATCACAGGCAAAGTTAAAATTTTAAGGACTCGTAGTTTAAGGGACTTTAACTCGAAATTTTTGTCCAGCTCAACATAAATCAAGATCCTTGAGCGAGACTAAACAAAGAAACCGAGCTTTTGTACGCGTGAATTTAAGTTAAATTCAAAATTCAAAAAGATTCCTAAAATACGCCAAAGTGCCCAATCGTTACTAAAGTGGTAAATTATGAAAGAGTAGGATTATGCACATATTTATTCGATTAAACAGCAACATAAATACCATTAATTATTTTTATATGCAACCTTTTCCCAATCATAAACGATACCTCATCTTTATACGCCTTCCAAAAAACTGCGTGCTATCAATTTTCTCGTGTGTACCCTGAAATGCTGGACAAATTGTTCAACTGATTTAAAAATTTTTGGCACGAGAATTATTTGAGCCGACTTCCTGAACTCTTGCTGTGGAGGAGGCGTATAGGCAACCTAGTTCGCGAACTTGTCCGTTCCAGGACGCGTGTCTATGCGTGTTCATACGGACCTATTGCACGCAGTTCACAACTAGTTCACGCTAGTTCACGGCTAAGTTTGCGCAGACCTTGCGCCATTACTGCGCATACTTCCCAGAAACAGTTTCGGGCATGAAGCGTGCATTGGTCTGCGCTGCGCGATAGGCTTGCTCAATACGAGGCACACAAGAGAAGATATAAACGAGAAGCTGCGGTTCGCCTGATTACTACAGGTAAATTGGTGTAGTCTTGGAAATACATGTGTTTGATATCAATAGTCCTAGCGCATGCGCTGAGGAATTGCCAACATGTTGAAGTGCAAATGACGATAATTCTAGGTGAATAACCTAAAAAGTAATTCAAAGGCCCTGACTTTTTGATATGAGTCGTTAAGAGTTTAGAAATGATTGATTTATAGTAGAATATATCGAATTTCATAATTCTACATTTCCTAATTGTTAATGAATATAAAAGGGAAATATTTATACAATTTCCAAAACGTGTGGTTAAACACAGGCATGTTCATGCACTAAAGGGCAAGACCGAACTGACTTTCTTTTTTTTTTTTTTTTGGGGGGGGGGGTCCTTGCAAGAGTTTAAATGCTTGCTTATATTAGACGAATTTATTTTTCAATTTGAATAAAATTTGCATTCCAATCATACAACGAATAATAATAGGAATCCGGAATATCACTTTTATAAATATTTCGTACGTAATATGCTCATACGTGCTAAAGCCCATGGGCGGGCTTAACTTTTTTTATGCCACAGAGAGGCATAACATGACTTTTTGGGGGAATCGAGTCGAGAAGATTTTACAATACATGATTATAAAGAAATTATACTTAATGTTGATAAAATCTACATTCATCTTTTAAGAAATTAATAGGGTGATAATGCATCCTAGTTTTGAAATTATTTTTTTAGACGTTGTAACTACATTTTGCGGCTTAACATAGTGCTCCAAAACGAAGGCATAGGCCACTGCTTTTAGGTAGTTTTTGCGCTGAAATAAGGTTGTGAGAATGCATCTGAACATCTCAACCTTGCTCTTACCCAAAAATAAGGATTGTCAAAGGCAGAAATAACTATATGAAATATGACATTTTTGTGCCACTATTTTTAAAAACCGACAGAACCTTTTGCATACATGACCCAATAATGCAGCGTTACACCTTCTTTCCCCAGCAAAATAAAGCAGAAATGAACGATGTAGCTGAATTTGTCTCTATGATTACCTTGGGTAAGCAGTGCATTTTAGTTAGCTCCTATTATTTTGTAGAACATGCGATGTATTTTAGTAACTAGCTTTATCACTAAATCATTAGAGGTGCAAAGCCTTGTTGAGCGTAAGTCATAAGCTCAAGCACAATTTGGCTCCAAAGCGGCCCCCGCTGGATCGCCGATGGAGTCTTACGAGATGTGATGCCAGAGTGCGGCGCAGAACGCCACGACATAAAGTTATTGGCATAACAATGAAACATTAAAAAAAAAGTAAAGCATCTTTTGCTTCCGTATTTTTTTTTTTTTTTTTTTTTGTTGTTGTCATAAAGAAAGTTAAGTAAGCAGTGTAATAGTTTCTAGTATATTGATTAGCGAAACAACTAAAAGTCCCTGATAGAAAAGAATAAAGTTGTTTTTCACGCGGCGTAGTCGTGGAAATGAATTAGCCAATGCGTGACAACTCACAATGAGCAAGTATGGTCGTAACTTGCAACGCTGATAACTGCGGTGCCCTGCGGTGAGTTAGCGCATGTTCTGTAAAGTATTCTAATTCATGAAAATTTCAAGGGACTATGCAGAAATCAGACTGCAACACTGAATGAACAAGCCACGTGAACAGCGCAGTCATATGTCAGGGCTAGTGCGCGTAAACCCAAATTCGGCAAGTTGCAGGTGGCATTAGGGGGGCTATCTTCGCACTTCGCGGAGAACAATTGCAGACGAGATTTCGCGCATGGCATTGGCCACTATATGTTTCAGCCTCCGCGACAGGTGTTTTGTGTTGTAGCACATGATCTTTAGAGTAACAAACTGTACATGCTCTCGCTGGCCTATAATTCGTCCTTTATATTCCACGTAACTCTTTTTTTGTAATGGGATCAAAGAGATTTCGTCGTCGGAATTAAATGAGGACGGACATAATGACCTATTGTTGCGTAGTAAACTGCCTCTCAATTTGTTTCGTCCGTCGGAAGTGAGATACAGGACTTAAGGCGGTTGCCTTATTCGACTTTTGTCGGGACATCTGCGAGCAGAAGCATAATTTCGTCGTCCGCGGGGATAAATGTATTTAGAGAACTGTTCTTCCGGAGACGTCACCTGAGCGACGTCCTCCGCGACATTGGTGGTGAAACAGAAATCCTATCTCTTCTGAAAATTCAGGAACGGTCCTCGATCGACCGTCTCTGAATACATTACCCCGTCGCGGAGAGGAAATTTCTTATTCCTGTCGGTGAAGCGTCCCCTTCGTGAAATGAGATAGCACCAAAGAATATATGTTTTGAGGCTACTTAGAACCGCTTATCAACTAATCGTAAACAATAATTGAAAATAACTAAAATTCATATTTTCTATTTATGATGAAGGTTTATCGTTTCGTGACACATAGGACCAAACATGGTGGTTCTTTAAATTTTGGAATTTGTTCAACGAATGATACTATAACGGAATTTAAATGCGAGTAAAACTGCAATATTTCACATCCTCGATTAAACTTCTTTTGCTGTCCAGTTCGACATATCCACATTGTTACTTATTGAACTGTACAATCGATAATTCCTATTTCTCTTGTGAGATAGGGGCGCAAAAAGATTCTGAAATCACTGAAAGCTAAGACGCGGCGGTTTCTGTGGCATATTATTGCCTCGTAGTTTTTATACTAAGCATTAATATATAGTTTTACTTTTTTTAAATTAATTAAAGAGAAAAGACTTTCTTTTTTATGATTAAATTATATGTGCGGCTAAAGGAAGTTAACCATATAATAAAACTTTGTAAATACATTTTTAATGTCCATACAGCTACGACGTTTTTCTGGCAAGGTTCCCATTTTTATAAAGATTGAGCCATGTTAACACATGGCGAACGTAGCAATGGGACCAATTATTCATGAAAATATTATTTTCCATTCAATTTTGGTGTAGAGGCCCAAGGCGAGGCAACATGTTTGCTAAAAATAAATCCCGCTGATAAAAAAAGACCATAATCAAACCATTACTGAGTCAAAAAAAAGTTTAATATATTGGTTATCATTACATGAAGGTTGGGATGGGTTGAGTATTAAATATATTTTATCAGCTCAGTAAACTTATTGATGGACATTATTGATTAAGCGGCTTTTTTCGAAGCACAACGGTAGCACTGCTACGGTAGCTCTCCAGAGCAGAAAATCCGAACTGGCCATGGCGCACTCCCTTTTTTGCTACGCGTCTTCTCCATAACAGGACGGTAGTGAGCGATTTAGCGTAAGGTTGTAAGAATGACTACGGTAGTAATACAGATCTTGGTATGTTTTTATATAATGAATCAAAGAAATACTTTCCAATGAATAAAGCCGCAATTAATAGGAGAGAAGAGGAAAGAAGGATAAAACAAAGAAATACATAAGAATTTATAGGAGAGAAGAGGAAAGAAGGATAAAACAAAAAAATACAATTTATAGGAGAGAAGAGGAAAGAAGGATGAAACAAAGTAATACATAAGAATTGATTGAAGAGAAGACAAAAGAAGGATAAAACAAAAAAATACATAAGAATTTATAGGAGAGAAGAGGAAAGAAATACATAAGAATTATTTATAGGAGAGAAGAGGAAAGAAGGATAAAACAAAGAAATACATAAGAATTTATAGGAGAGAAGAGGAAAGAAATACATAAGAATTATTTATAGGAGAGAAGAGGAAAGAAGGATAAAACAAAGAAATACATAAGAAATGATAGAAGAGAATAAGAAGAAAGACATCACAGAGTGAATACATTAAAATGATAGAAATGAAGGTAACAGAAAGATAAAACAAAGAAATACATAGGTATTGGTTTAAAGAAGAAGAAATAAAGAGGAGATACACAGAAATGCTATTCACCGTCGTCTTCTCAGACTGCGAAAGCGCTTACAAGTCACGACGGTAGTCCGAGTGCGAGGCCAGTACGGTCGATTAAACCTACCGTCTTGTTACCTACCGTAGTGTTCCCGAAAGCTCATTATTGAGACATGAATACTTTAAGAATAAAAATTAAAAAAAAAGTTATGTGCTAGGTTTGTGATACTTTCACCATGGGAAGCCAAGATGATATTGAAACAGAAAATATGTACTTTTTGGTTGTATTAAAATAACAAACCTTTAGAAATAATGGTTGAAAATAGTATTTTTAATGCATTTTATCATTTTTTTCATGGATATTAATGAGCCTTGTGACGTCATATGACCTTGAAATGACTTTTTGACCTCATTTGCATTAAGTTTAGTTCATACACTTTGCGGTGATATATGACACATTATGTACTTTTAAAACCTTACTGACACACTTGACACAAAAATGGTCAACAAGTTGAAAAATCACCACCTCGGGAACAAATAGCTTGGGCTTGCCCTAACACTAATTGGCATTTGTGTTCTTAAATTTCAACAATAAAACATTCCAACATAATTTGCTGGCCTCTGCATAAACATTGGATTACTCAGAAATAATCTACAAAATATCAATTTATCGAGTTATCAAATCTTATTCCGTTATTTTTCATCTGCCTTAATACAGTGTCATAAAAGGGGACAAATATTTTCAGAGGTGGGTCACCTTAGTCAAAAACTAGAAGGACATTCATTGAATGGCCCGGGGTCTATAAGCATGCAAAGTTTGAACAGCAACAGACATTCCATTATTGAGTTATTTTGTTTTGCAAAAAAAAATTGCTATGTTGCATAAATTATGCTCTAATGTAGGCATTTTTGCGTGCATTTTTTTTTTCCGCTCAAAAGATTCCTAATATATAACCTTCCTACTGATATAGTTGGTTTTGGAGGGTTATTTAGTTTCATTTCTTCAGAAATGAGCCAAATATAAGTGTTCAAGATACCATACCCCCCCCCCCCCACCATTCCTTACTCAAAATCTGTTTGATAATTAGGGTTGGGAGTATCACAATTTTTTTCAAACGAGTCGTTTCTATTGTAAAATTCGATGTAGAACCAAAAGTGCAAATTATTTTTGCGTCTGACGTCGCTAAAGTGCAAAAAAAACCCAAAACAAACAAAATGGACGCCAAAATCGTATTTTGCCAATTATCACACTCTTTATAGGTACAAACCACTTTTATTATGTCTTTATATAATTTTGGGTGTCAGGAAACCCAAATCTGACCTCTTTAAACAAGATTAATCCTACCTAAGTTATGTTCGTGTAGTTTGTAGTTAGTTTCAGTCAATATCGAGCAAAAATCAGCTCGTATCAAATTACTTAAATAACCTTAAACACATAATAGGTACATTAGATCAGGATAAATGGTCAGATATGCGTTTCTTAACCATTCAAAACCCGAATAGAAACAAAATAAACTGGTTATCTATAAAAATGTGTGATAAATGGGCATATACGCCGTCAGACATCATCGTACACAAAAATAAGTCATTTTCTGATTCTACATTAAATTGGCTATAGAAACACTTTGTTTGAAATATCTTTCTCAGAAAAATTTCATTATTTGCCAAACCCTAGTATATATATGAGAATTAACTCACCGGTGGTGCTGGGTTATAAGAAAAGCATCATCATGAGCTGAAACTCCCTGTCCTATATTTGCAGGTTCTTCTCTCTCTGCATGCCTTGTTAAATAAGTTGATATAATTCAAACTAAAACTCATGTAGAATAAACTCAAATTCACGGAGGTCCTGGCAAAAGCAAGTACCTTCCTCCTCTACAGGTTGGGTGTGTCTTTATCCTACCAAAATGCCAGTGCAGAGGAGCATGTTTCAAATTTAAACTTGCATTTATATCACCTGAAACTCCTTCAACAAAGCTATCCTGGGCTGATAAAAGTAAGAATTCGTTGTCAAAAGCCTTTCCTTTGGTTGAATAGAAATAAGGCATGCACTTAAACAGCTCCAAAAGCCTCTTATAGTAAAGGACCTGTAGACCAACACTTTTCACACTGTAAAAGATTACCGGGGTAACTTTGGGTGCTATCTCATTCGCGGAGACGTCTCCGCGACAGAATAGAAATTTGTTTCCGCTGACGGGATAAATAGTATTAGAGACGTCTCTGAATTTTGGAGACGGATTTTATTTCACAAATTGTCTCACGACTTTTATGAAACAAAATTCGTCTCAGAAATTCAGGAGACGGACGCGTCTCGGAGACGTCTCAAATACTATTTATCCGTCGCGGAGATGGAATTTATATTCTGTCCTGGAGACGTCTCTGCGAAGTGAGATCTCACTGGTTGCGAACCCAGGCGAATTTATAAAGTTTTATATATAGCCTAGAGAGGATCTACCAACGTTCTTGAGAGTGCGTCCCAGAATTTGCATACTTTCTTTTGTGCTGCTTTGTTAGGCAAGCACAAAGGGGTTATTTCGATGTATCAGAATGGCATGTTTTCTTGTGTGATGCTTTGTAAGCCAAGCTCAAAGGGGTTGTCTCGTTGAATCAGAATTGCATGTTTTCTTTTGTGCTGCTTTATTGGGCAAACACAAACATGCACTGACAAAGGAGTTATCACGTTGTAAGCCTATTAGAATGGCATGTTTTATTTTTGTGATTCTTTTTTAGGCAAGCTCAATAAGGTTATCTAACGTGTGCTGAGAACTGAAGTGGGGGCTGAAGCCCCCCCCCCCCAGCCACCGGCTCCACAGCCCCTTCGATGCGTGTGTGAGTGCACATCTTTAGCCACTAGTCAAAAGTGAGATATTGGTTGTCAGTTATGCAGTCATGGGTGCAGAAATGAAAAAAACAAAATGATAACAATGAAAATGATAATAGAAATGATAATTGAAAAAAAGAAAAGAAAAAAAGAATGGCTACCAGCTCAATTATCCCCAACGCCCAGCCACGCCCGAAGTGAAATCTGAACGTTTTATTTGCGTTTATTGTTAATAACAATACCAATCAACATGATCAAAGACACCCATATACGCTGGATTATATTTTTATTATTTTCAAACATATTTTGAGAAATTATATTTTTTTCATCGCGTAATTCTTATCCGATTCAAATTTATGTTGACCCTTTCCATATATATTTTAGTAATATCAGTAAACCTATTTATATGTATATTCAACCACCAGATATTTTTACACATAGAATATATGCGCTTGCAACCTTTGACAAAAATAAATTCGCCTAGAAATTTTGAACATGTCCAAAACTTTTTGGCGAATTATTTTCAATAGAAAATCCCGACTTATCGAAATGTGGAATGTGGTTTAAACCAAAAACAATCGCTTCATGCGCACGTAGGATAAAAAGAATTCTTGTATTTCGACTCCATTCATTTCAGAAGTTCGCTGCATCCCTTTGTCCGGAAGACACATAACAAAAGAAAACGCCTCACGCACGTCGAAAGGCTGGTCTACTGAATCAAAGTTGATTACAACCTCTCTATATACGATAATCTCTAAATTCGCCTCGTTCGCAAACGTTCGCAACTCAGTGAGATACCCCCTTTATGATGCAGTCACACAGACACTTACGTATAGATACGTTTGTGTTGTTTTAATTTTATTTCTTTTTCTATTCTATCATTTCTTATGTATTTCTTTGTTTTACTGGATGAAAAAAATTATCAATATTTCCACTGCTGACTATGACGGGTAGGCATCCTTGGGGATCCGCAGAAAAGAATATAATTTTTGGACGCAAACGGACGTAACTCAACGTAAGTGTCTGTGTGACTGTAGTATTAGCTGGAGTGAAGACAAACAAAAGGGGAGATCCAAACCTGAAAAAGAGGCCTGGTTAGTGATTTTAATGTTGTTTCTGTACAAACTAAGCACACCTTGTCAATTCTAAAGAAAATATTATAGGGCACAATATTTCAGAGGTGTGCTCTTCAAAATTTGTTGCTATCACCTCTAAATTCAAGGGGGCGTCCAAATTTTTTGCCCTTTTTATGACAAATAGTGTTTTAGAGATAGCATTTTAAGGAAATATCAAATCGCTCCAGAATACGGATCATATAAAAGAGAAATAAATTGCCTACAGGCTGAAACCTACTTTGATGGAATTTGAAAACGTAAAACTGAATAATTAGCTCAAACAAGTTCATTTTTCATATTTTTTTCAAAAAAAAATGAATGTAATCTAAATTTATACTTCGCACATATCAAAAACTGCGAACGAAATTTTTAATTGTAACTATTTAAGAAAATTGTTGAAATATATATGCCACTAAATATTGTGAGAACTGCAGGTTCGTATATTATTTTAACAAAAGTTATATCATCCTAAAGTCGTGATCTTGATTTCGCCGAAATAACATTCTGTCAATAATCTCTGAAAGCTCCGTACACGAACGTGTATACATCATTTGGAAATGGGTATGGCTGTCTTATATAACAAACCATCTTTCAGTCTAACAACCTAACTCCATGTATCAAACGAAATGATAATGAACTAGGTATCCTTCTAGGCTCTATGTAGAAAAATACGGATTATAAGCATCGACTTTAAATCGCTAGTATCAACTTAATAGTAATATTACTGATCAAATCGAAGGGAAAAATCATTAAACTGATAACGAATGATGAGTCTGCACCCATTCCTCCGAGGTGCAACTTTTTCCTTTATTCGGTAGCCCTATGTACACTGTTCGTCATCATAAAGGTGGAATATTTTTTTCTAGCTCAAGCGACATTATGTTGCTCCGTTATTAATTTCTTGAATGTGTTTGTTACCGCTTTCACTTTCTGGGATCCTGGGTATATCTTGGACGTTCCCTCAACCCTTCCCGGGGATTTTTCTTCAAAAAAGTTTTTCACCCCCAGAAGATGGCTATTTTCGTCATTTTTCTTATTTTGGGGGCCCTTTTTTGTTCACGAGACCCATCAAGGCCCCTCAGTCCTACCCCAAGAAAACACGTCTGAGGTGGAAATCTGTTATTGTTCTTTAAATTAAATCTAGATGCATGGTTACAGGCTCGACTCTTTTGTCTAGGGGAGGGGTCAAAATTCATTTTGATTGGGGTTCAACATTCATTTTATTCATTTTTAAACCATGGAAATTTCTATCTTCCCTAAATTGTATTGTAAAATCTCAACCAAACATAAATCAAAATAAGATATTATCAATAATGACTATTTACAGCCTTGTCATCAAGGCTTAACAAAATTTAAGGGGAAAATGATGATATTTAAGGGTTAAAGGTTGTATTTCATTTCTTTTGTTTTCAGCATAAAGATGGAATAAAATATTCCGAATTTTCACCAATCTCGTTTTTTTTACTTCAACCCCTCCCCTAGACAAGAGACCTAAGCCTGTCCCCGGAACTAAAGATTTAACTTAAAATAACAATATAAAACAATACACCTCAGTCGCGTTTCCTGGGGGTAGGACTGAGGGGGGCTTGATCGGCCGGGAAAACAAAAACTCAAGAAGGGTCCCAAAATGAGAAAAAAATTACAAAAATGGGCATCATGGGGGTTGACAAAACCTTTTTGGAAAAAGGTCCACGTGAAGGGTTGGATGTTATCGCATGATGGGACAGTAAGGAGCACATTGCAGACGAAACTGCCTCACAGCAGTCGAAGTAAACTCATCATTTTGGGCAGCAGGGGATTGGTTATCTAAACCATGATTTCTGGGGAATAGAATGGATTGATGAAATTAACAGGAATTAAAAAAAAAAAAAAATAGAAAATAATGTTTTTTTCTTTTGTATTTTATCTGTTTTTCAGCTAAGAATTATATATTCAAGTCATCGACATTACCAAAAAACAAAAACTTTGTTAAAATTCTAATTCCATTCATTCCCCAAGAGACACACATTTCACCAATAATAGCGTACCAGGACGAAGGCTGAATATTTTTTTCAAAATGTGACCCGGACATGGGATTATTTATGTCTATACGTATATTGTCAGAAAATATACTGGCATAAAAGTCGTCAAAGTGGTTAAGAATAAAACTCTCACATATTTGCCAAAAGATAAAAATAACGATAAGATTTTGCTCTATAAGCTCAGAAATATTATCCAATCATTGTGCGTTTGGCATTCAAAATCACATCATCCTGATTTCCGTATGCTGCAGCAAATCCGGTATGTTCCTTATAACATCACAAAACTAACTGTCTTTGTAGCCGACAAAACTAAGCTGTGTTTAGTTGCGGAGTCAGACCAATTAAATCTATAGCAGACGACACTCTTCGCAAAATAATTTGTATTTTTCCACCAAAAACAGCTAGTATCTCAACTCATCTGTCCACATTTTTATTCTGAAAAGGTGGACAACTCTGTTTTCGTTTGCTTCTGACAAAAATACTAAGGCTACCGTGTCTTAGGGTGCTATCTCACTTCGCGGAGACGTCTCCGCGACCGAATAGAAATTTCGTCTCCCGACGGATAAATAGTATGAGAACCCGTTCTCCTAATATCGGAGAACGCGGATTTTGGTCATAAATTGTCGCGGAGAACGTCCTCGGAGAAGTCCTCTAATATCTATTTATCCGTCGCGGAGACGAAATTTCTATTCTATCGCGGAGTACGTCTCCGCGAAAGTGAGATAGCACCCTTAATAATGACATCTAACAATACGACACATGTTTTTTTTTTTGCATGTAAGATGCTAAGAAATTTCTCTCGACCGGAGAAGCCATTATTGTTACGAGACCGGATTTTCATTTTCTTAATGACAAAAAGAATAATTTAACTCTATTCAAGCACGATCCCCTGAATGCAGTGCCGCGCAATACAAAAGGGCTGGTAGATTTCGTTCCCGAATGACCCATTGTTTCAGTTACACCTTGAACGGAGAGAAGGCATTTTGGCCTCCACTTGGTACACGGAAAGTCCACGACTTGGTAGTATTTTGCGATGTTACAAACGGGACATTCAGGACAAAAATGCCCAATCCTTAGGGTGCTTATCTCACTTCGCGGAAACCAAAATTCGAGACTGATTTGCCAGCAGACATTGCAACTACATCTGTTTCCTCAGTCTGCCGCACAACTTTGTCTGTTCAACAGGAGACAGATCTAGTACAATGCCATGCTGGCGTAATCCGTCTTGTAGCAGAACGTACCTTTGTATGTGGGAACAAAAGATTTTCGTCGCGGAAAAATGGAGCATGCCTATGCTAGCAACTTGTCTCAAATTTTGTTGTTGAGATTACCACCCTTAAGGCCCCTGACACTTGCCCGAAAATGGATTTGCGGCATATTTTAACGCATTTGCACGCACCATTTTCGTGCCAGTGTGGAAACCATTCGGGCATAACGTGCGGGAGATGCAGGCCAATTGCGGACATATGCGTGAAAGGGGGCACACGAGTAAATGACGCCCATAGGCTCACAGTGTTAAATTAACGCTCTTCAAAAACAGCATTCCAAAATTCTGTCCGATGCTATCGTTTTAACATTATCAACACGCAAAGTTAAAATTTAAAGGACTCGTAAGTTAAGGGACTTTAGAAAATTTTGTCAGATCAAACAATATCAAGAATCCTTGAGGCGAGACTATGACAAAGAGACGACTTTTTGTACGCGTGATTTAGTAGATGTACAAAATTCGCGAAAAAGTATTCCTAAAACATTACGCCAAAGTGCCCACTCTTTCAACTATAATGGTAAAATTAATGAAAGAGTAGGACTTATAGCAACATATTTATTCATTAAACAGCAACCTAAACCATAAATTCATTTTATATGACCAATTTCCATCCAATAAATGACCTCATCTTTAGTACGGCCTTCCCAAAAAACTTGCGTGCATATTCTTTACTCGTCGTGTACGCCTGAAATGCTGGACAAAATTTTCAAAATGTTTAAAATTTTTGGCACGACGAAATACTTTGAGCGACTTTCGCGAAACTCGTTGTGAACTATAGGCAACCTTATTCGCAAACTTTCGTTCCAACGCGTGTCAATGCGTGTCATCGACCTATTGCACGTCAGTTCACAACTAGTTTCACTACGACTAGTTTCACGGCTAAGTTGCGCAGACCTTGCGCATTAACTTGCGATATACTTCCCGAACAGTTTCGCGCATGAAAAGGGCATGGTAATGCGCATGCGCGATAGGGCTCAATAGCGGAGGCCACCCAAAGAAGAATATAACGGAGAGTGCGAGTTCACGCCTGTAAATAACAGGTAAAATGGTGTAGTCTTCTGAAATACATGTTATCAGTTCATCGTCTAGGCGCATGCGCTGAGGAATTGCATGTTGAAGTGCAAATGACGCATATTTCTAGGTGAAAACCTAAAAAGTAATTTCAAAGGCACTGACTTTTTGTGAGGTCGTTAGAGTTTAAAATGATTGATTATATAAGGGAAATATACTTCGAAATTTCATTAAATCTACATTTCTAATGTTTTCAATGAAATAAAAGGTGAATATTTCATTCAAAAACACGTGTGGTTTAAACACACGGCAGTTCCATGCCCTATAAAGGAGGCAAGGCACTGACTTTTTTTTTTTTTTTGGGGGGGGGGGGTCTTCAAGACGTTAAAATGCTTGCTTATATTAGAAATTTATTTCAATTTGATAAAATTTTGCATTTCCAATCCACCTACAACGAAATATAATAGGAATCGAATCAAATTTAAACATATTCTGTACGTATAATGCTCAATACGTTGCTAAACCCATTGCGTGGCAACTTTTATTGCCCCAAAAAGGAGGCATAACACTGACCTTTTTGGGGGAGTCGAAAAGAGTTTACAATTACATGAATTATAGATTAGAAAATTTACTTAAATTTGATAAAATCTACATTCCAATCTTTTTCAAGAAAATTATAGGGAATCATCCATTTTGAAAAATATTTTTACGTTTAAACATTTTGCGGCTACAATGCTCAAAACGAGGCCTAGGCTCACTGACTTTTAGGTAGGTTTTCCTTGAAATCAATGTGTTTGATGAAATGCATCTCTCGAACTCTCAACCTTGCTCTCACCAAAAATCAAGATTTCAAAAGGCAGAATAAATATATGATTGACACTTTTGGGCCACCCCCCTTATTTTAAACAAACGAACAGAAACTTTTTGGCATACAATGACCCAAAATCAAGCGTACTGACTTCTTTCCTCACAAAATAAAGCAGAAATGAAGCAAGCTGAATTTTCCTGTCTCTCAGATTCTACCTGGAAGCAGGCATTTTATATAGCTCTCATTATTTTGGTAAGAACATCTGTATTTTATAAAACTGTTTATCTAAATCATTAGAGTGCAAAGCTTGGCGTGAAATCATAACTCAAGCACAATTGGCTCCAACCCCCCCCCCCCCAATAAGGTATGCGAGCGCGAAGGCACGAGCAGAAATTACTGCAAACAATGAAACATTAAAAAAATTAAAGCACTTTTTGCTCCTATTTTTTTTTTTTTTTTTGTTGTTGTCATAAGAATTGAAGCAAGAGCGAATGTTTCTAATTATGATTAGGCGAAATACACAACAAGTCCCATGATCAGAAAAAAAATGAAGTTGTTCCGCAGGCAGTCGGTGAAATGATACCAAATGCGTGAACAATTGACAATGTATGGCGTAAACAATGACGTGATATGCGTGCCCTGGTGTTTACGCATGTCGTAATATTCTTAAATTCGAAATCGAACCAAAATGCAAACTGCATGCCACTAAATACAAGCCACAGACACCGCCACATTGCGGGGCAGTGCGCAAACGCCAAATTGCGTCCAAAGTGTCAGGGTGGGCATTAGGTGCTATCTCACTTCGCGGAACAAAATTTGAGACAGATTTGCCCGCATGGCATTTGCACTATATGGCTGTCTCCGCGACAGCTGTGTGTGCCTACAGGAACAGATCTAGTACAATGTCATGCGGCTAATCCGTCCTGATACCACGAACCTTTGTTAATGGGACAAAAGATGTTCGTCGCGGAAAAAGAGGAGACATGCCATGTTGGAAACTGTCTCAATTTTGTTTCCGCGAAGTGAGAATAGCCACCCTTAGGGTGGTATCTCACTTTGCGGAGACATCTCGCGACAGAAATAGAAATTTCCGTCTCCCGCGAGGGATAAAATAGTAATTAGAGACGTCTCGAGACGTCACCTTGCGACGTCTCCGCGACAATTTGTGAATAAAAAAATCCATCTCGAAATTCAGGAGAACGTCTCCGAGACGTCCTCTGATCTTTTACCCGTCGCGGAGACGAAATTCTATTCTGTCGTGCAAGACGTCTCCGTGAAATGAGATAGCACCCTAAGATATATTTTTGAAGGTTATAGAACCTTCAACAAAATCGTAAACAATAATTGAAATACTTAAATTCATAATTTAATTTATGATAAGTTATTCGTTATCGTAAACAATAGGGCCACCCAGAAAAAATTGGTGTTTTTAATTTTGAATTTGTTTCCACATGATACTATAGGAAATTTAAACTGCAGATAAACAACTTGCATATTCACATCCTCTAACTCTTTGCCTGCCAAGGTTCAGACTATAGTCACATCATTGTACTTTTAACTATACAATCGTAATAATTCATTTCTGTACTGGCTGGGCCAAAAAGATCTGAAAATCAGCTGATTGCTAGGGACCGGGTCTGTGGCATAATTTCCGTAGTTTATACTAAGCAAATATTGTTATACTTTTTTTAATAATTAAAGAGAAAAGACTTCCTTTTTATGATTAAAATTAATGTGCGGGCAAGAGTAATCACATATAAAAATTAAAACCCTTTGGTAATACTATATTTTAATGTCAATTACAGCTAACACGTTTTCTGGCAAGGTCTAAGTTTTATAAAATATGACATGTAACATGGGAAACGTAGCACATGGGACAATTATTCTAATGAAATATTTTCCATTTCAATATTTGGTGTAGGCATAGGCCGTAGCAACACATGTTGTGTAAAAAAAATCCCCTGATTAAAACAAAAGAACCATAATACACAACATTACTGTAAAAAATAATGTTTAATATATTGTTTCAATTACATGAGGTGGGAGGTGAGTATAAAACTATATTTTACATCAGCTCAGTAACTTTTGTAGACTATTTAAGCGGCTTTCGAAGCACAACGGTAGCATACTTACGGTATAGCTCTCCAGAGGCAAAAATCGAACCTGCGCATGCGCAACTCCTTTTGCTACGTCTTCTTTCAAACAGGACGGTAGTCGACGGCGATTGCGTACGGGTGTAGAAATGACTACGGTAGGTATAGTCTTTGGTATGTTTTATATACATGAAATCAAAAGAAATACATTTCAATGATAAAGCCGCAATTAAAGAGAAGAGGAAAGAATGATAAAACAAGAATAACATAAGAATTTATAGGAAGAGAAGAGGAAAGAAGGATAAAACAAAGAAATACCATAAGGATTTAAGGAGAGAAGGAGGAAAGAAGGATAAACAAAGAATACATAAGATTTATAGGAGAGAAGAGGAAGAACGGATAAAACAAAAAATACAATTTATAGAGAGAAGAGGAGAAGAAGGAGAATACAAAGTAATACATAGAATGATTGAAGAGAAGACAAAAGAAAGGTAAAACAAAAAAAGTACATAGAATTTAATAGGAAGAGAAGAGGAAGAAATACAAAGAATTATTTATAAGTGAGAGAAGAGGAAAGAAGGATAAACAAAGAAATATCATAAGAATTTATAGGAGAGAAGAGAAAGAAATCTAAGAATTATTTTATAGGAGAGAAGAGGGAAAGAAGGATAAAACAAAGAAATACATCAAGAAATGATAGAAGAGAAATATAAGAAGAAAGACAATACAGAGTGAATACATTAAAATGATGAATGAAGGTAACCAGAAAGATAAAACAAAGAATACATAGGTATGTGGTATAAAGAGAAGAAATAAGAGGAGATACACAGAAATGCTATAACGCGTCTTCTCGACTGCGAAAGGCTTACAAGTGCACGACGGTGTCCGAGTGGAGGCAAGTACGTGGTCGATTAAAACCTACCGTCTTGTTACCTACCGTAGTGTTCCGCGAAGCTCATTATTTGAGCACCATGAATACTTTAAGTAATAAAATTAAAAAAACAAAGTTTTTTTTATGTGCTTATGGGAGGGTTTGTTGTACTTTTCACCATGGGAAGCCAAGCAATGATATTGAAAAACAGAAATATGTACTTTTTTGGTTGTATTAAAATAACGAAACTTTAAGAAATAATGGTTTGAAAAATAGTATTTATTAAATTGCATTTTAATCATTTTTTTCATGGATATAATGAGCCTTGTGCCTCATTGACCTTGAAATGACTTTTGAAACCTCATTTGCATTAATTGAGTTCATTACAACTTTGCGGTGATATATACACATTATGTACTCTTTAAAAAACCTTACTTGACACACTTGACAGTACAAAAATGGTCAACAAGTTTGAAAAATCACCACTCGGGAAAACAAATAGCTTGGGCTTGCCCTAACACTAATTGGCATTTGTGTTCTTGAAATTTCAACAATAAAACATTCCAACATAATTTGCTGGCCTCGTGCATAAACATTGGATTACTCAGAAATTAAAATCTACAAAATATCAAATTTATCGAGTATCAATCTTATCCGTTATTTTTCATCTGCTCTTAATACAGTGTCATTAAAAAAGGGGAACAAATTTTTCAGGAGGTGCGGTCACCTAGTCAAAAACTTGTATATGTGATATCATTGAATGGCCCGGGTCTATAAGCATCAAAGTTTGAAACAGCAACAACATTCATTATTGAGTTTTTTGTTTTGCAAAAAAAAAATTGCTAATTTGCATAAATTATGCAATTACGGCATTTTTGGTAGATTTTTTTTCGTCCAAAAGATTCCTTAATATATAACCTTCCTACTGATATATGGTTTATGGAGGGTTATTTAGTTTCATTTCTTCAGAAATGAGCCAAATATAAAGTGTACAAATACCCATACCCCCCCCCCCACCATTCCTTCTCAAAATCTGTTTTGATAATAGGGTTGGGAGAATTCACAATTTTTTTCAAACGAGTCGTTTCTATTGTAAAATTCGATGTAGAAACCAAAAGTGACAATTATTTTTGCGTCTGACGTCGCTAAAGTGCAAAAAAACCCAAAACAAACAAAATGGACGCCAAAATGGGCGTATTTTGCCAATTATCACATCTTCTTAGTACAGAACCACTTTATTATGTCGTTGTATATGGATTTTGGGTGTCAGGGACAACCCAAATCTGACCTCTTTACAAGTATTAATCCTACTAAGTTGACTGTTCGTGTTAGTTTGGTAGTTTAGTTTCAGTTCAATATCGAGCAAAAAATCAGCTGCGTATCAAATTAACTAAAACACCTTATAAACACATAATAGGTACATTTAGATCAGGCATAGAATGGTGCAGCATATGGTTTCTTAACCAATCAAAACCCGATAGAAACAAAAATAAAACTGGTTATCTTAAAAAAGTGTGCATAAATGGGCAATATACGCCCGTCAGTACATCATCGTACAACACACAAAAAATAATTGTCATTTTCTTGATCTTAGCAATTAAATTTGGCTATAGAAACACTTTGTTTGAAATATCTTTCTCAAAAAAATTTCATTATTGCCAAACCCTAGTATAATATGAGAATTAACTCACCCGGTGGTGCTGGGTTATAAGGCAAAAAAGCATCATCATGAAGCTGAACTCCTGTCCTGAATATTGCAGGTTCTTCTCTATGCATGCCTTGTTAAATAGTTGATATAAATTCAAACTAAAAACTCAATGTAGAAATAAAACTCAAATCACAGAGGTCCTGGCAAAAGCAAGCTACTCTTCCTCCTCTACAGGTTGGCGTGTGTCTATCTATCTACTATGCTCAGTGCAAGGAGCATGTTCAAATTTAACTTGCCATTTATATCACTGAAACTCCCTTCAAAAAAGCCTATCCTGGGCTGAATAAAAGTAAGAATTCGTTGTCAAAAGCCTTTCTTATGGTTGAATAAAATAGCATGCACTTAAAACAGCTTCCAAAGCCTCTATAAGCTAAAGGACCTGTAGACCAACCATTTCACCACTGTAAAGATTACCAGGGGTACTTAGGGTGCTATCTCACTTCGCGGAGACGTCTCCGCTGACAGAATAGAAATTTCGTTTCCGCGACGGGGATAAATAGTATTAGAGGACGTCTCCTGAATTTTGGAGACGGATTTTTATTTCACAAATTGTCTCCCACGACAATTTATGAAACAAATTCGTCTCAGAAATTCAGGAGACGGACGCTCTCGGAGACCGTCTCAAATACTATTAATCCGTCGCGGAGGAATGGAATTTATATATTCTGTCCTGGAGACGTCTCTTGCGAAGTGAGATCTCACGTTGCGAACCCAGGCGAATTTATAAAAGTTTTATATAAGCCTAAGAGAGGATCTACCAACGTTTTTTGAGCATGGCGTCCCAGAATTTGCATACATTTCTTTGTGCTGCTTTGTTAGAGCAAGCACAAAGGGGTTATTTCGATGTATAACAGAATGGCATGTTTTCTTGTGTGATGCTTTGTAAGCCAAGCTCAAAGGAGGTGTTCGTTGGAATCAGAATTGCATGTTTCTTTGTGCTGCTTATTTGGGCAAACACAAACATGCACTGAACAAAGGAGTTATACGTTGTAAGCCTTTAGTATGGCCATGTTTTATTTTTGTGATTCCTTTTTAGGCAAGCTCCAATAAGGTTATCTAACGTGTGCTGAGCAACTGAAGTGGGGGCTGAAGCCCCCCCCCCCAGACCACGGCTCCACAGCACTTCGATGCGTGATGTGAGTGCACTCTTTAGCCACTAGTCAAAAGTGAGATATTGGTTGTCAGTTATGCAGTCATGGGTGCAGAAATGAAAAAACAACAAATGCATAACAATGAAAATGATAATAGAAATGATATTGAAAAAAAGAAAGAAAAAAGAAGGCTACCAGCCATTCAATTAATCCACCCGCCCACCACGCCCGAAAGTTGAAATCTGAACGTTTTATTTGCGGTTTATTGTTATATAACAATACCAATCAACATGAATCAAAGAACCATATAGGGCTGGATTATATTTTATTATTTTTCAACATATTTTGAGGAAATTATATTTTTTTCATCGCGTACATTCTTATCCGATTCAAATTTATGTTACCCTTTCCATATATAATTTAGTAATATCAGTAAACTATTTATATGTAATTCAAACCACCAGATATTTTTACACAATAGAATATATGCGCTTGCAACCTATGAAAAAATAAATTCGCCTAGAAATTTTGAACATTGTCCCAAAACTTTTTGGCCGAATTATTTCAATAGAAAATCCCGACTTATCGAACATGTGAATGGTTTAAAGCCAAAACAATCGCTTCATGCGCACGCAGTGGATAAAAGAATTCATTGTATTTCGACTCCATTCATTTCAAGAAGTTTCGTGCATCCTTTGGTCCGGAGACACATAACAAACAGAAACGCCTCACGCACGTCGACAAGGCTGCGTCTACTGAATCAAAGTTCGATTACAACCTCTCTATATACGATAATCTCTAAATTCGCCTCGTTCGCAAACGTTCGCAACTCAGTGCAAGATTACCCCCTCTTATGATGCAGTCACACAGACACTTACGTATAGATACGTTTGTGTTGTTTTATTTTATTTCTTTTTCTATTCTATATTTCTTATGTATTTCTTGTTTTACTGGCATGAAAAAAATTATCAATATTCCAACTGCTGACTATGACGGGTTTAGGCATCCCTTGGGGATCCGCAGAAAGCAATAAATTTTGGACGCAAACGGACGTAACTCAACGTAACGTGTCTGTTGGTGACTGTAGTCATAGCCTGGAGTGAGACAACAAAAAGGGGAGATCCAAACCTTGAAAAAAGAAGGCCTGTTAGTGATTTTAATGCTTGTTTCTGTACAAACCTAAGCACATTGTCCTTGTCAATTCTAAGAAAATATTTATAGGCAACAATATTCAGAGGTGTGCTCATTCAAATGTTGTTGCTATTCACCTCTAAATTCAAGGGGGCAGTCCAAATTTTTTGACCCTTTTATGACAAATAGTTGTTTTAGAGATTAGCATTTAGGAAATATCAAATCGCTCAGAATAGGATCATATAAAAGAGAAATAAATTTGCCTACAGGCTGAACCTACTTTGATGGAAATTTGAAAACGGTAAAACTGTAATAATTAGCTCAAACAAGTTCATTTTTCATATTTTTTTCAAAAATAATGAATTAACTAAATTATACTTCGCACATCATCAAATGCGAACGAAATTTTTAATTGTTAACTATTTAAAGAAATTTGTTGAAATATAGCCACTAAATCTTGTGAGAACTGCAGGTTCGTATATTATTTAACAAAAAAGTTATATCATCCTAAAGTCTGATCTTGATTTCGCGAAAATAACATCTCTGGTCAATAATCCTGAAAGCCCGTACGACGAACGTGTATACTCTATTGGAATGGGTATGGCTGTCTTATATAATCAAACCATCTTTCATCTTAACAACCTAACTCCATTGTATCAAACGAACAATGATAATGAATCAGGTATCCTTCTAGGCTCTATGTAGAAAAATACGATTATAAGCATCGACTTTAAAATCGCTAGTATCCACTTAAAATAGTAATATTACTGATCAAATCGAAGGGAAAATCATTAAAACTGATAACGAATGATGAGTCTGCACCCATTCCTCCGAGGGCGCAACTTTTCCTTTATTCGGTAGCCCTATGTACCACTGTTCGTCATCATAAAAGTTGAATATTTTTTCTAGCTCAAGCGACATTATTGTTGCTTCCGTTTTTAATTTCTTATCTATGATCGTGTTTGTTTACCGCTTTACTTTCTGGGATCCTGGGTATATCTTGGACGTTCCCTCAACCCTTCCCGGGGATTTGTTAACTTCAAAAAGTTTTCACCCCCAGAAGATGGCTATTTTCGTCTTTTTCTTATTTTGGGGGCCCTTTTTTGTTCACGAGACCCATCAAGGCCCTCAGTCTACCTCAGACTCTGAGGTGGAATCTGTTATTGTTCTTTAATTAAATCTAGATGCATGGTTACAGGCCTCGACTCTTTTGTCTAGGGGCAGGGGTCAAAATTCATTTTGGATTGGGGTTTCAACTTCATTTATTATTATTTTAAAACATGGAAAATATTCTATCTTCCCTATTGTATTGTAAAATCCTCAGCAAACAATAAATCAAATAAGATATTATCAATAATGACTTTTTACAGCCTTGTCATCAAGGCTTAACAAAAGTTAAGGGGAAAAATTGATGATATTTAAGGGTTAACAGGCTTGCTATTCAATTTCTTTTGTTTTTCAGCATAAGATGGAATAAAATATTCCAGAATTTTCACCAATCTCGTTTTTTTTACTTCAACCCCTCCCCTAGACAAGAGACCTCGCCTGTCCCGGAACTAAAGATTAACTTAAAATAAACATATAAAACAATACACCTCAGTCGCGTTTCCCTGGGGGTAGGACTGAAGGGGGCCTTGATCGGCCGGGAAAACAAAACTCAGGAAAGGCGGTCCCAAAATGAGAAAAAAATTACAAAATTGGCATCATGGGGTTACAAACCTTTGGAAAAAGGTCCACTCGAAGGGTGGAGAACGTCCAGATCTAGACAGGCGTCGAAATGAAAAAAGCAGGCGACAAAACATATCTCAAGAAATTAAAGTCAGAGCAAAATCCATGTCGCTATAGCGGCAAAAAATATTTCCACCTTTTGACGGACAGTGTATTTTGTTTCTTTTTTAACGATGCATTTTACATATTGTATAATTATGTAGGAATTTCTCCTTTTTTTAATGATGCAAGAGTTCTTGAAAAATATGGACTCAGATCCCTAAACGCTTGTTGCTGCTAGGATTTTTATGGGGGGAGGGGGGGGTCGAAAATGAAAAGTGGACCTTTTTCAGAAGGAGTAACTTTTCGAGCCGCGAAACCGAAAATTTTGCCTTACCAGTATAGTTTTACCTTATAATTTCTTTTTAACTCTTTTACGAGGTGATGATCACCTCTCTTTCAGCAAAATTAAGTTGTGAAGCACAGCAGCGTGAACGGTAAATTTAATTTACATTTTCATTACTGTCACTTGCGGAAGTCAGGAATAGGTCATGGGGCCTTTCTATGATAAACTCCAACAAGCGCGAAGATCGAGCGAAGATTTGACTCATAATGACCTGAAGGTAGTGTAATTTCTGACACATTTTTGCCTCTGTAACTACGGATCCTTCCGCCACCCCCCCACCCCTGGGATCCGCGCCTGGTGTTTTGAAATTGAAAAGTGGAGTTTTTGCCAAGATTTGAACTGGCGAGCGCGAAGCGCGACCCAGAAATTTTGGTTCTAATGACTGAGGAGTGTATTTTCTGACACAATTTTGCCCTCTTTGCTCACAGACCCGTAATTATGATTTGTATAAGCGTTTAGACATTCGAAAATTAACATTCGCAAGGAATTCAACTATGCCGAGCGCGAAGCGCGAGCGGAAATTTGCTGTTTATTGCCTGAAAATGGTATGTTATCATTATGTACATTTGTCTCTTACACTCTTCTGTTTTCTTTTAATTCTTTCACAAGTTGATGATCACCTCCCTTAATTTTTGTGAAAAAGGTGAACCTTGGCCAGTGCCAAAGAGCCTTTTGCCTGTATTTCAGGCATAATTATGCCTCATATCTATTTTCAATATTCTTCACGACGATGACTAAATTCCAAAAGATACGTAACGCGAAACCGCAGTTGAAAGAAAATTACTAAAAAATCACATTAATCTGCTGTATTTGAAGCGCATTTTTTTGACCTAAATTCGGCCTTTCGAACGTGGAGTAACATGGCGAGCGCGAAGCGCGAGCCGAAAATTTGGTTATGATGAATTGAGGTTGCACATTAGCTTTTCTTTTTTTTTTTTTTAGATTCCTACAATAACAAGATGAACCATCACCTACCTAAAAACTGAAATGCGAGAATGAAGTCCGAGAGGAAAAACGCTTTATTAAATGGCTCGTAATTCAATTCTTATTGTCTATTTCCTGAACAACCAGAATGAAGGATGGGGGGGGGGATGCTGGAGCCCTCCAATTTTTCCATAGATTTAAAAAAAAAGCCTTATATACTTTTCCTCTGTCACTCAGCTTATCAACTTTTTTACTCACCCACCCCTCAAAGCCCTTTTTCAAAACGTTCGCGTCTCTGAAAATAATGATTTATTGCGAGGGCCAGCGAAAATATGCACAGACTTCTATTAATTTTTTTTTTAAATGAAAATTTAGTCATGAACATTTTGAAATTTCGGTAAGTAGTCTATTTAAGAATCCGTTTCACACCCTGTTTTTCAATTCTTTCTCTTTTCTTCTCTCATCTTCTCTCATCTCTCTCTTTTGTTGTTCGTTGTTGTTTGTTGTTGTTCAAACGGACCCTACTTCGCCAGCCGGGGGGGGGGTTCGTTCGGTCCGAACCCCCACCTAGGTTACAGGCCTGGTAAAAGGGAATGGATGTCTTCTCACATTCACTTTGCACTACAATTTATTGTTTACTACCTTTGCATAGTGTCACAATAATATAAGACATCATGAATGTCACAATAATACAACTTAAACAACTTTTGGGATGTACATTCTGGACAAATGCCTAAGTACCGTATGTTTTATATACATAAAAAACAATCAAATGTAATTTTCTTACTGGTAGATCATTATGTTATCAAATTTACTGCAAGAAACGGTTGATTTATGGTTTTAAAAATCAAAGACATTTTTTATTTATGAAGACACCATCTTTCCTACGTCTGTTGTACGGAGCTTTTAGAGATATTGACAGATTGTCGTTTCGGCGAAATGCAAGATCAGACGTTTAAGATGATATAACTTTTGTTAAAATAATAAACGAACGCCTGCATTCTCACAAGTATGTCGTGCACATATTGGGAACAATTTTCTAAATAGTAACTTGAATGTTATTTACGCAGTTTAACAAATGCGAAAGTAAAAATATTGATTTACAATTCATTTTTTTGAAAAATATTTTTAAAATGATTTCTTTTGGGCTGAAATATTCATTTTTACACCCTACTAAATTCCATCAAATATTGGTTTCAGCTTGTAGGCAATTTATTTCTCTTTTATACTGATCTTGAAAATTCGGGGGATGTGATTTTGTTTTCCAAATGATATCCCCAAAATATTATTTGTCATAAAAAGGCAACAATTTTGGACGCCCTTAAATTAAGAGGGTTGAATCGCAACAAATTTCGAAGAGCACACCTTCTGAAATATGTGTCCAAGATATTTTTTTCGAAAAACCAGTGTGCTTTAGTTGTACAGTAACAACATTTGAACCTTCAAATTTACGGGTTGGAATCTCCCTTTATGTTC
>CALNVZ010001721.1:2950572-2991973 GCA_940671915.1 Paracentrotus lividus
ACAAAATGTGATGAGAAATGCGCATCTTAATCGCGCTCGCACATGCTTGTATAGTGTGTTACGAGATTTAACGCGTTCGGGTTGAAACTTTTTCACAGCTGAAGAAAAACCGTTTGTTTGAGCATGGAAAAGTAATATTGTCGACATTGACAATTGGTTGTTTGTCTTCTGGACAGAAAAGTTATTGTGGGATGAGGCGATACGGCTGTCGATTGTTTGTTATATTTTAGATAATTATGTTCTGTAGCGGCCATATTTTGCCTAAAGTTTCAACGGAGTCGAATACCGGAAGCCTAGAAGGTAGAAAAAAATCTCTCGCAAATATGGTCACCCGTCTGCCAGGGGCAGATGTTAACAACTGTTTATCAATTGCCCTGTTTCTGTAAAGATACATCCCGTAGGAGACTCGGTAAAGGCAGATTTTCGGCTGTACTCAACACCAAGCCTATTAAATAAGCCAGTCAGCGGGGCGCGGGGAGCGTTTGTTTGGGAAGTGGGGAGGGGCTGGGAGCTGGCGCAGAGTGGAGGGAGTGAGGGAGGGGGCTAGGGTGAACCAGACTAAAAATCAGAAATGTTTTATGTACTTTTTCCGTTTTTGTTTACACTGTTCCCGCTGACGAACCCTTGCTCCCAGGCTTCCGTTGGCCTCCTGCAAATTTTACATAAAAAACATAGTTTATTGACAGATTTACGAAAAACACTATGTTGTGCAGTGTCTCCTGAAATTGCCAAATAGGTATACTGAGAGGCCTACAACGACCCACAGGTCACGACCAACGTCCGAATTAGCACCTCTGACCATCCAGAGACGAAGGTACCTAAGAGCAAATACTCCATAGAGGAGATCTGTACAGACACTGCCCAATACAGACCCCAGTTTGTAGTCAGACCCACCGTGAGGCCTCTGGACAGATCGTAAGCTCAGTTAAACCAGGATTTTAAATTTTGGGCCACATAAGTTGATGAGAGAAAATTAGAATTTAGGGGTAATATGAACTTTCTTTAATTTGACAAAAGAAAAACGAATCCTTCAACCTGAAGTACAGTGTCCTGCTTTTAGCACATGGCATTCACATTGAATTGTTATGGGGGATTTTTTTTATTGGTCATAGCATTGAAAAACTCTTCATAACAGGAGGTATCCCGGTGAAGACATTTTTATCAAGATCTTGAATGAAAACATGCAGAAGTATGCTTTTAAATGTCACCTAGGACATCTTTGAACATATCAACAGGACGAAGTTTAGAAGCATACGGCCAAGTTAGTCAAGAAGTGGTTCAAGGACAATCATAATGAATGATCTGAAGAGGAAAATTTGATGACCTGATAAGAATCCCTTCAGAAATGTGGCTGGGAAGTTGAAGAATTACAAATGGCCAAAAGACTACGCAACCTTACTCAGCCTGGACGTTTTCCAGAGGACGTATGGTCAAAACCCATGGAGGACATGAATGATGGCTCCGGGCATCGCAAAAAGAATTTGATGTGGAAATTTGAAGAAAAAGAATTATAATTGAGTAGATTATTTAAGAAATTATACTGGGTACCCCTTGGGTATGAATAATTATGAACATGGTGTTTTTCATAAATCTGTCAATAAAACACCCCTGGAACACCAAATTTCTCAAAATTTCAAATTTTCCTCATTGTTACGTTGCTGGTTGAGGAAACGCATTCAGTTGAAAGCACAAATTAAAAAAACTAAAGAAACTAAAGAAACGACAGGGGTATGAACAATTTTGAGGACAACTGTATATGGAAACATGTAGGAATATCTGAAAAAACGTAAGAAAAATGCAGTTGTTAACTGAAAGTATTAATTTTATCAATTTCAATTTCATTTCAAGAGAGTATAAACGTGAAGTAAATATTATTATCTTATATCTATGGCACTATGGCGTCAACATAAGTTAGTGTATTTAGGAATTAATTCCATTATTTTTCTTTAATTTTTTTTTGAGGGGAAGGGGGGGGGGGCTGCTAATTTGGGCGCCCCCGCTTGTAAGGACTAGATCCAGCAGAGATGCAACAGCGGGGTGGGGGTGGTTCTAATTCCTAAACCGATATGTTGGCTCAGTGGATAGAGCGTCCGCCTCATAATCGGGAGGTGTGGGTTCGATCCCCGGCCGCGTCATACCAAAGACGTTGAAAATGGTTGTTGCACCTACCCCGTTTGGCGTTCAACAAGAAGGGGATGGAGCAACGTCCATCTGGCGCTGCTCAGTGGCTGACGGGCCCATGAGAAAAGGGGCAAAAAGAATGTCCGTTTCGGACAATAAAATTTTGAGCATTTTCATTATCATGTTCCAATGTTAGTATAAAGATAACCCTAGTACACTCACTTAGCACTGGTATTGCAACATAGCTAAATGCGTGCAATTTTTCATATTAACAAGTCTCTTATATTATATAAATAGTGCATGCTCTACCATGCACCATACTATATTATGTGCACGACAAATACTTAATTATCCCGAGGGCACCTTTATTTGACCGAGGCCGTAGGCCGAGGTGAAATAGAGGTGCACGAGGGATAATTTAGTATTTGGAGTTCACATAGTCAGTAATGTTGCATTAATAGAGCATGCACTAATTTATTATAGTAAATTGCCCCCTAAAATTAGCCGCGCCCCCCAAAAAAAGTGGGCCCATGTTATTTTCTTCTAAATTTGAAATAATAATAATAGAAAAAAAAAAATAAAATACATGCCCCCCCCCAATAAATGGGGGCCATAAAAAAAATAATAATAAGCCCAAATTTTTTTGAGCCCCCCCCCAATTTTTTTGTTTGTTTTTGTTTTTTGTTTAATGAAGTTCTATACAAAAACAAAAAATTGGCCCCAAATTTTTTTTTTGGGCGCCCCCCCCATTTTTTTTTTAATGTGACATTTCTAAAATGAAAAAAAAAAAAAAAAAAAAAAAAAAAAAAAAAAATCGGCCCCCAATTTTTTGGGGCGCCCCCCCTCCATTTTTTTAATTTATTAATTTATTTTTTTAATGTGACATTTCTATTTAAAAAATTTAAAAATTTAATTAAAAAAATATCCGCCCCACCAAAAAAAAAAATAATGCCCCTCGCAAAAAGCCCCCACTAAAAAAAGAGCCCCCATTAAAAAAAAGTACAGCCCCCAGACATGACCCATCCATGCAGAAAATAAAAGCAGGTCTGACAAGTAACTTATCCACCCCTCACGAGATTCCCTATCCTGCAACATGAAAACCGTGCAACATAACAAAAACCCTTCAACATAACAAAAACGTGCAACATACCAGAATGTTGAACGACACGTGACACCTTTCAACCAATCACAGCTCGTAAAATATACCACTATTCACTATATTGTCATATTTCATTCATGGCCAGAGATTTCCGAAAATTTTTGTATATTCGAAAGAGGAGACTTGTCTCTTTTCATTCCTGAGATTAGTAAATACTCAGACAGGGGCACTTTTTTTAAACAAAGGGGCGGCAAATGAACAAAGACTCCTAAAAATGAAATTTTAAGAGGTGGAAATTACTAGGGAATAGAATTATTAAGGAGGAGCCATATTTCTCCAAAAACTGTTCACAGTTTCCATTATGCTTGTGGCAAATTAAAAATGACCAAAGAGTAGCACTACAATGAAAGACAAAAGAGGGAACACCCGGAGAATATAAAATTATTTCTATCGTTGCCAAGGAAAATTTTAGTCGATTATTACAGAAACGATTTAATGCAAGTTTATTCCACCGAATTCCCCAAATTACTGTTGAATTCTTGTAGTAAATAAATGTCGTTTACAATAGAAATAAAACTTCTATTATATTTGCTGGATATTCATGACGTCTGATTGCCACGCAGCCTCCTTAGCAACGGTGTAACAGAATTTTGTCTTCTCCGGGTGTTCCCTCTTTGTCTTCATGTAGTGGCTATCGTCTTGGTCATTTTTAATTTGCCACAAGCATAATAAAAACATTTTAACAGTTTTCGGGAAATATGACTCCTCTTAATAATTTTATTCAAAATAAGACTAAGGTCAAAAAACTCTTTGGCCAAACCTCTTTCTTTAACTTTAACCTTTGACCTAATCGTTGTATAAGCTTAACTATGTTGGTACTAACATGAATATTATATGGTTAAATTGATGCAACCAACCCCCCCCCCCCAAAAAAAAAAAATAAATAAATAAAAAAAAAAAAAATAATAAATAAATAAAATAAGTCGTCTATTTTAGTTGACACAATCGACCTAGAAATAAGGTCAAAGTTCACAGAAAATGAGGTTTTTGCTAAAATGATGCCATTTCCAGTTGTTAATCATCATATAAATGACATTTGCCCTTGATTTTTAAGGCCATAGGGTCACCAGAATGTGCGCAATGTCAGGCTATATGAACTATGTTATATTTGTTGATTAGTTTTATTGCTATTGTCTATGGATATGTTATGTCTGGTTGTTAAGCTTGACTCAATTATGCATTGAATTATGCATAAAAAGACTTATTTGCATTATTGCTAAAAACTGGCTGGTCATGTAAATTTCATTACCTAAAATCATATATTTTTTATTTGGCAGCCATTTCGAAAGTGTATAGTTCTTTTTGGGACGCACTGTATAGACAGGATTATTTACCTTCCCTGTTATGCTCCTCAGACCATGTCTTCTATAGGACAGGATCATGTACCTTACTTGTTATGTACCTCAGACCATGTCTTCTATAGGACAGGATCATGTACCTTCCTGTTATGCTCCTCAGACCATGTCTTCTATAGGACAGGATCAGTACCTTCCCTGTATGTACCTCAGAACGTGTCTTCTATAGGACAGGATCATGACCTTCCCTGTCATGTACCTAAGACCTCTGTCTTCTATAGGACAGGATCATGTACTTCCCTGTTATGTACCTCATACCCTGTCTTCTATAGGACAGGATCATGTACCTTCCTGTTATGTACCTCATACCCTGTCTTCTATAGGACAGGATCATGTACCTTCCCTGTTAGTACCTCAGACCGTGTCTTCTATAGGACAGGATCATGAACCTTCCCTGTCATGTACCTCAGACCCTTCTTCTATAGGACAGGATCATGTACCCTCCCTGTTATGTACCCCAGAACACGTGTCTTCTATAGGACAGGATCATGTACCTTCCCTGTTATGTACCTCAGACCATGTCTTCTATAGGAAGGATCATGAACCTTCCCTGTTATGTACCTCAGACCATGTCTTCTATAGGACAGGATCATGAACCTTCCCTGTTATGTACCTCAGACCATGTCTTCTATAGGACAGGACCCGTATCAGGACATCTCCCCCGAGGACAACCCCCGGGGACAATTCCGGAGGACAGTCCCCCAGAGGACATAGGGTAGGGTTAGGGTTAGTTGTTCTCCCGGGGAGCTGTCCTCCGGGAATTGTCCCGGGAGTTGTCCTCCGGGGGAGATGTCCTAGAACCGACAGGATCATGTACCTTCCCTGTTATGTACCTCAGACCATGTCTTCTATAGGACAGGATCATGTACTTTCCCTGTTATGTACCTCATACCCTGTCTTCTATAAGGACAGGATCATGTACCTTCCCTGTTATGTACCTCAAACCGTGTCTTCTATAGGACAGGATCATGTACCTCCCTTATGTTAGTACCTCAGACCCTGTCTTCATATAGGACAGGATCATGTACCTTCCCTGTTATGTACCTCAGACCGTGTCTTCTATAGACAGGATCATGTACCTTCCCTCAGAGGCGGCGGAACCAGGGTGCAGGGGGGGGGGGCATGTGACCCCCCACTTTTCATCCATCCTAAAAGTGCCCCTTTTTGTGGACTAAAAAGTGCCCTTTTCTTAGCTAATAAAATGCCATTTTTTATTAAGGGCACTTTTATTACTAAAAAGGGCACTTTAATACAAAAAAGTGCCCTTGTTACTCCATATGTCTTTTAAAACCAAATTTTCTGCTCGCGCTTCGCCGCTCGGGATACTAAATAGGATCTATAATGCACAATTAACTCAAATGCAAAGCTCTATAATTTTCAACTCGCGCTTCGCGCTCGCCGGATATTTAATAGGGTATATGATGAACAATTATTCCTATTTTGAACTCACATATTTCAGCTGTGTTTCGCGCGTGCAGATATAGTTATACTTATATAATGCCACAATAAATTAACTCTAATTTCAGCTAACGAATTAAGCTCACGCTTCGCGCTCCGCGGATACTAGGGTCTATAATGAACAATTATCTCAATTTTTTCGGCTCGCGCTTCGCGCTGCGATTCCGTTTGTTTATCATTAATAAATACAAAGCCATATTTTAAAAGCACAATTTTTCTGCGCACCCTATTTATCTGAATAATTTTCTCTTTAAGCCTTTGGTCTCAAGTGCCCCTTTTTCAGATAAGGGCCTTTTTCCATCGTGACCCCCCACTTTCAAATTCGTTCCGCCGCCTCTGCCTTCCCTGTTATGTACTTCAGACCATTCTTCTATAGGACAGGATCATGTACTTCCCTGTTATGTACCTCAGACCATGTCTTCTATAGGACAGGATCATGTACCTTCCTGTAGTACTTCAGACCATTGTCTTCTATAGGACAGGATCATGAACTTCCCTGTTATGTACTCAGATCGTGTCTTCTATAGGACAGGATCATGTACTTCCTGTTATGTACTCAGACCATGTCTTCTATGGACAGGATCATGTACCTTCCCTGTTATGTACCTCAGACCATGTCTCCTATAGGATAGGATCATGTACCTTCCCTGTTATGTACTCAGACCAAATGTCTTCTATAGGACAGGATCATGAACCTTCCTGTTATGTACCTCAGACCGTGTCTTCTTATAGGACAGGATCATGAACCTTCCCTGTTATGTACCTCATACCGTGTCTTCTTATAGGACAGGATCATGAACCTTCCCTGTTATGTACTCAGACCATGTCTTCTATAGGACAGGATCATGTACCTTCCCTGTTATGTACCTCAGACCGTTCTTCTTATAGGACAGGATCATGAACCTTCCCTGTTATGTACCTCATACCTGTCTTCTATAGGACAGGATCATGTACCTTCCCTGTTATGTACTTCAGACCATGTCTTCTATAGGACAGGATCATAACCTTCCTGTTATGTACCTCAGACCATGTCTTCTATAGGACAGGATCATGACCTTCCCCTGTTATGTACCTCAGACCATGTTTCTATAGGACAGGATCATTGTACCTTCCCTGTTATGTACCTCAGACCGTGTCTTCTATAGGACAGGATCATGTACCTTCCTTATGTTATGTCCTATATACATAGAGTTACATACCCCAGTGCGTATTTAACTCTGTGCCTATATAGAAGACAGGGTCTGAGGGAATATACACGATACTGTCCTATAGAAAACATGATGTGAGGTTATCTGTATGTAACAGGGAAGATACATTTGCCATACAAGAAGGGTATATTTTAAACATGATTTTTATATGTTACAATAGATGACTGGTTTTAGATTTATGAAATACATTTTGATGGTGTAAGAGTGTCCTCCTACACAATCCAAGAAAAAGCTCACCGTTATTGTCTTCTACTTGGGATTCCATTAAAATACAATAATTATAATAATTTTTGGGACACAAAACTTTGAAAGAAATAGTGAATATTTAATAGAGAACTATATCATATATGACAATTATATAACTATTATACAAACAAGCATTTAGTCACTGAAGAGTATGTATATTTCGATTACAATTATCCAATGGGTTTTCGAATACAGGTTTGCAAAATGTTTACTATGGTTTCATATCAGCAGTAACTTGATAAGTTATATTTGTAAACTGCCACTTGTTATAAACCCACTGATGTCCATTTGGTTTCACTTCACATTGTTTAATTCTAGTTAGTCGAATTAACCTTAGGTCTGATTGCCTCTCTGCCATTTCATTATATTTTCTGATTAATATTATGTTCTATGTCCACCTGATCTAACACCACTATATCAATAGCTTAATTTTTTATTCATGTTTAAGAGTACTTAATATTCTGGTTCATGATACCTATTTGGAAACATATGGGCAGTTCCAAGGTAACAGAGTGACATTCAGAAGCAACATTTCAGCATTCAAACTAATTTATTATCCAAGCTTTAATCTTTATTCACAAAGAAATGGTTCATGGCAATAGCTGATGGTACCCTCTTTTCAAAATGATAATATATTTTTTTTCATAGTGACCCACTTAATTAATGAGTTATGAATATTCATAAACATGGTTACGGAGTGACGCAAAATGGACATGCATATTTGAGCAAAAAACATTTTGCGTAAACTCTGTGAACTTTAAATGGCTATCACAATTTTGAGTAATTGATTGGATTCTATATTATATTAGGTATAATATGCTGCCTTGCAAGAAAATTGGTTAATATTTTGTTAATTATGACTTAAAACTCGAACCCATGTCTGGTTACGGAGTGACGGTTACGGACTGACCTCTGAAACATCCACACAATGGCAATGTAAAAATACTGTCTCCCTAGCAAACCCCCCCCCCAAAAAAAACAAAAAAACACCCAATTCAATTTCTGTTTGCTCTATATGATAGCACTAGGTGGGGGATCCAAAACTTGTACACAGAACTTTGAAACTCATTAATATGCTAATTTATGTGCATTTTTCAAAATTCATGAAAAGTGGTTCTTCTTTATTTGTCAACCGGTTCTGATTTTTTTTGGTTCCCCCTTTTAGAGCTACATGAGGTTTACCAAATTTCTACATAGAATTTTGAAATTTTGATTAGAATGTCTAAGTGTATGCTAATTTATGCAAAATTGTTCAAAAATAACAATAAATGCTTCTTCTCCTTTATTTGTTGATCATTTTCAATTCCATTTGCTTTATATGATAGCACTAGGTAGGGGATACAAAACTTTTACACAGAATTTTCATACTCATTGAGTATGCTAATTTATGCATATTTTTCAAAATTTGCAAATAATAAAAAAAATAAAATAAAATTGACAGACTTTTTTTTCTAATCTGGTAAAGCTCCATGAAGTTCACTAAACTTCTACAAGGAATCTTGAAATTTTGGCTAGAAAATCATCAATGCTACGTTATCCTTAAAAAATATTTCTTCTCCATCAATTGTCGATCAATTTAAATTCTGTTATGCTTTATATGATAGCACTAGGTAGAGTAATTGTCAAACCCATTGTCTTATTTCTATTCATATGTATAGGCCACTGTCTTCTTTAAACTACATAAATTGTACAACAATATACATAATCTGCTAAAGTCCTCAAAGGACCTCATATCAGACCTCACACAAATGCCTGAGTTGTACAATGAATTGCTGACAAAGGGCTCATTTGCATAATTATGATCTCATACCCTCAAAGCATGACACCCCGATGTCTCTCTTGGGTACTTCCCTAAAAGAATTCTGAACTTAAATATTTCTAGTGTAGAGTGAGCTTTGGTCAAATTGTACATGTACAGTGTACATGCAATTCAATGGGATGTCACTCCGTAACCATAATAGTTACGGAGTGACACATTTTATGAAATTTTGTTCTCAAACAAAATCCATTCAAATATAAAAAGTTTATGTAATTGATAGATATGGGTGTTCCAGATTTACAAATAAATTTTTGTTGCACTAAACCCAATTATTCTAAAAATATTTTTAAAATACGTGTTTTTGTGGTTACGGAGAGACATTTTTAGGTAACCTCATGTTTGTGCTCACTGATATGGAACAAATATCGCAAAGCAGAATATTTTGTAAAAACTGTACTCTTTACATATCCTGCTGTCATAATAAAATGTAATCAAAGTATTTTTTCATTTTCTAGGTACATTTCTCTTACATGAAATTTAAGTAAATTTGACAATTTTAGTAAAATTGAATATTATTGCCATTTTTAAACCCCAAAATGCCCTAAAAAGGCCAAACCATCCACAGATATTGAAAATTTGGACTTTTAGCTCTCATATAATACCAAATTTGTCATGGAACCATGAATTTGAAATTTTGGGGGTCATGTCCTGTTTTGCTTGGAACTGCCCATATTTATTAAACAATAAAAACTATAAGATTAATTGTACACTGAGTGAAGTAGATCTCCAAAGGACATGGGCCACAGAGCATTTTTGAAAATGAAGGCAACAGGCTTAGCTGAAAGTTGGGGGGGGGGGGGGCCTGCACAGGCTAAACATGGATGGTCATTTTGGCAATTTTATACACGTTTACTGAAATAAGTTGGGGGGGTCTGATACCCACTGCCCCTCCTCCTGCCCTGCTCACAATATGGAAATAGCTAAAGTGATTCCGATATAATTATGTACATGTATAAAGAGATGAAATTTTTATTTTTCAGTTCTACCAGTCGCAAGTAAAGTGTTTGACAAAAAAAAACAAAAAACAAAAAAATAGTTGAGGTCTGCTTAATTAAGTTTCCCAATACAAACCAAGTTCCTGGAGAACAACATCATGATCTCAGAAATGGTTATACAAACTGTTGTACTAAAGTCTAATCGATTCATTCTATGAATGCAATAACACAATTCACTGATGAGGGTACAATCACTGTTGGGATTTTCATAGACTTGGCAAAAGTTTTCACTTTGATCATAGAGTGCTACAAAATAAGCTCAGTCATTATGGCATATGAGAACTTTCCTTAGACTGTTTTAAAAACTACCTGAATCATATAATTTTTGAGAAAAGAAATTACACCAGGGATTCAACAGGGTTCAGTCTCTTATATATTCTTGATTTATCAAGTTATTCATATTTCCAATTTCACTTAATTGCTAATGACTCAAGCTTGCGTCACACAATTGTTAAAAGAGAAATCAGAGTATAGCCAGGAGAATCCCTTCCAGATGTTATCACTTTGTGTGAGGCTAATAAACTTACAATAAATGTATCAAAAACAAATTATATGCTATTTAATAGTAGAGGAAACTACAGATCAAATTTGAAGAGTTTCAAAAAGCTTTAAACTTTGTTGATACAGTGTCATTTAAAGGACTAAATATTTATGAGAAACAAATTACAGAAGATTATATGATAATGTAGATTTACCCCCCTCCTACCTCAAAAAAAAAAAAAAAAAAAAAAAAAAAAGAAGAAGAAGAAGAAGCCGGTATTTTCTAAAGAATCAAACATTTTGTATGAAGAAATGTATTGGTTATTTTTCTTGCAGAAAATATTCAAATTTAATTTTCAACAGTGCAAATAACTATTATGTTATATTCAGAATGCATTGCAATATGTACAGTTTGATTACTTGGTATCACTGAACAGAATATGAGTTAAATGTAGCCTTTAACGTAGAATAAAGATTACATGTAATATTACATTACAGGTTATATTCACGTAACTTTAATATGAGGCTCTCGGGTATACATGCTTTCAATAAAGCACTTTACATCCCAAATATACATCATAATCAGAGTGCTAGAATGACAAAACATTGAATGACAACTCAATCAAATATATACAAGTACTTAATGCACTATTTCATATTCAGCAATATACATGTGGACTTCTTCATTTTTTCCTACCACTTTCAGGTGTTTATATGAATAAGGGGTAAGAGAAGTCTTGAAATATGAATACACAGTGCATCCCAAATAAAAATAAACCCAACTTTGAGAGTCTCATATACTTAATTGTCATTATTTTTTAAAAATACCATATCAAAGAGTAACTCATATTCTATCAAAGTCATAAATGTACTGTCAAGGATGACTTACCACTCAAATTCTTTAAAAATTTGGTCAAAAACAAATTGTTCCAAGTTTTATCAGAAGCAATCCTGGCTTTCTGATCATTCATTCTTTGTGTGAGGCCAGCCTTCATAAGTCCATTCAAAAGGGACAATGGATTTCTTTGTCTATTGAAATGCAAAGGCTGCTTCTCCTCAAACTTGGAACATTTGAATTTTGATGCTTGTTTTTTTAAGCCCAAGTGCTCGGCCATCCATCACAATACAGAAATAAATTTGGTATTATTGAATTGAAAATTAGTTACTCTTTATTATGAAATAAATATCAAGTTTACATAAGCTATGAAATTTTAATATGAGGCTCTCAAAGTTGGGTTTTTCTTTTCTTGGACGCAATGTAGAGTAGGTCTCACTGCACACACACAAGATTCCTGACAGGTAAAGGTGATTTGAATCAGTCTGGTTTGATCTCAGCGCTGCACGCCTTTTACCAGCATATCCTGTAGCATGCGATTGTAGTCACCAACTTGGTCTCTTATTTTGGACACTAAAGGGCGATAATCACTTTCCATACTCTTGGTTGCAATAACTGATAAAATGCATAGTCAAGGAAATACATTTGTTGTATTGAGTTTTTAGAAGAGGAAAAACTGGATAACAATGGAAATAAAAATATAAATGCAAGATGTAGCAAAAATATGTTTAGTCATCGTAATTACATTAAATGAATACACAACTGACACCTGGACAGAAAATAAGAAATCTATGTTTTTAAAAATAGTAATCCTTTAAGACCAATTTTTCATTTCAATTCAATTAAATTCACTTGTTATTGGTTTCTTAACTCTTTAAGTGCCAACCCGCACCAACCCCTCTGCCGCACTAGTAATCCGTACATGCCAGGGTCTTTATCCCCCACTGCCAAGTTTTTTTCTCCCTTGAACTTAAAGGTCATGTATAGTGTTGGGAGAGTAGATTTTTTGTTTTGCTTCCAGAGCAGAATAATATGAATGAATACCTCAATTAACCTCTGTGTACAAAAGGATTTGTTATAAAATCCACTCTAACACCTGAATTTAGCAACAAAACTGTGTAAATATATCAATTGACAGTCCCAAAATCGATAGGATCTGCAGGCACAATGCCAGCATACAGCGGTTTGTGTGCAAAGCATGTGCTATTCCCATACACAGACTGTACACACAGAATTCACTCACGCTATACCAATCAGCTGCTGGTTGGCATGCCCAGAGTTCTGGGGTGAGAATGAAGGAAGTATGGCCTTACTTTGATGAACATCTCCCCGTGCTCATGCAAATTATTACATATCATGGAAAGACATGCATGGAACATGATTATATCCTTTGCCCATATACTGTTATGTCTTTAGAACACTATGAGGACAAGTTGAGCATGTTTTTCAAAAAATCAGTGTTTTCTACTCCAACTATACTTGGGCTTTAAAGATGACAGGAAATACTTCCTCATACCTTTTTAAAAGAAATTTCAATAACAATGTTGTATTTAAAATATGTGGCATTCTTATTTGTCTCTAAAGTCACACCAAATTCTGTTTTTAAAAATAAGAGGGCAATTATCTATAGTTGTGATAGTTCCAGGGCATGAATTAGTATTTTTTATTGTTACTGGAATTGACCGTGTGGACATTAGCTGAAATAAACATTAGAGGAAATAGAAATTAGACAAAATGGTAAAAAGGCAAAGTGGCAATTAGACCAAAAGGTGATTATATGAACTGGTTGTAGAAGAAGTAGGATTAGACCGTTTGGTATGAGACCAAACAGGCATTAGTTAAAGTGAGTTTAGACCAACTGGCAATTTACACATTTTCATTACCAACAAAGAACAATGTAGCCTTACATTGAAGTGCATATTATGGTGAGGATAAATTGGCAAAACTTGTGAAAATAAACCCCTTGCAAATAATATATCTGGTGTTAATCAAGAATTCAATTCTATTGGATTTAAACAAGAAATTGTATTAAATTTGTACCAGAAGTCTGGACTGTATTCAAAGTGACCATGAACTGAATGGGTTAGTAATAAAAGGATACATTCTTTCATGACGAAGTTATTCTGCTCATAATGCTGCCACTTGCGTTCCAGGTTACCAAGTTGTGAATGTGTCTCATTATCATTGAGCTGTGTCTTTATAGCTTCATACTGACTTGACAGCAGCTGAACACCTATAAAATAGACATGAAAGAATTTAACCAAGGATTTCAGACAGGATAGAAACTAGGGAGGGATAGATCATTGGAGCCGTCATACCATATATGTGTTTCATTGATGCCTTTCAGGTGTTTCCACAACATGGATATTTTTGTTAAGCGACATCTTCTCAGAGAGAACAAAATAATAAAGAAAAATATTTGGGTGACGAGCTCATAACACATGACCATACTATCCTCCAGTTTTCAGTTTATATCTCAAGTGGTTCTTCAGATATCACAAACAGCACATATGGACAAGTAATTATAACGGACAATTTGAAGACGTGATGCCTCTGGCACCATCTTCTGTGCCATAGGCATACAAATATGAACAACAAATTTTGTTACATCAAAATATTACAAAAGAAAATCAAGTAAACAATACTAAATTAAAGTTCTATAGAGTCTGGTGCAACAGATCATTTGAAATTTTAGTAATATGAAATACATTGTATATAAAAGAAATGTTAATGGACACTTAACGAATGCATTAGATGACTAGCTAGGAAAGGTCTGAGATTAAGCAATAAGAGCAGCTGTTGGTCTGAAAATTTTGCCTAAGCCAATTTGACCAACCCAATGTAGATGTAATCTACATGCTACCAGGGAAAAATTCTGAAGTTTCTTATCTTTTTGTTTTAATTAAAATGCAGTGTTTTTCCACGGGAAGCTTTTGTTCAATATTAACGTTTATTAATAAAAATGTTGCGATTCTAAAACCTTTCATTTGTACCATCTTCAGATGAATCTACTTTCATATTGATTTGTGTGTCAGGGTCTCTTGCATTACTAGCCCAAGGACACACATTGAAGAAGTATGTAATCATCCTGTCACACTAACCAGACTCTCTCTATTCTAACCTTGGGTAGTGTCTAACATGAGATTTTCATCCTGACCTGGCATTTACATGAAGGTACTAATTGAAAATCGCAAAGGGCAAATATGTAAAATAAAGTGCTGAAAAAAAAGCATTAAGGAATACAGATAATACAATATGTTGATAATTAAAATAATTGGGCGAAACCTATAGTCATACTTACTTTTTTTGAATACATCTCTCCTCCTAGCTAAAGTGATTTTGTCCTCTTGTAATTTCTAGAGAAAAAGAAAACACCAATGCAAGATTTGTACATGCTAGAAATGCTGTTTCCATAATTACTACTACTACTACTACTACTACTACTACTTCTACTAATAATAATAATAATAATAGTTACATTTATATAGCGCTTAATACATATATCCACCTTGGTGTTTCTAAGCGCTTTTAGTGTTAACTAATTATTACCCGGCTTAGCAAAGCTGCCCCGAAAGGTGCTCACAGCATTCAAGGAATTGCTTCCTACCGGTACCCATTCACCTCACTTGGGTCAAGTACGGCAAATTTGCAGGTTGACACCTTGCCGAAGGATGCTAGTGGTATGGACGGGATTCGAACCGCGTACCTTGTGATCGTAAGTCCGCTGACTTATCCACTCGACCACACCACTCCCACTACTACTACTACTACTACAACTACTACTACTTCTACTACTACTTCTACTAATACTACTACTCTACTACTACTACTACTACTACTACTACTACTACTAACTACTACTACTACTACTACTACTACTACTACTACTACTACTACTACTAACTACTACTACTACTACTACTACTACTACTACTACTACTACTACTACTACTACTACTACTACTACTACTATATTGTACTACTACTACTAGCTCAAGGAGAATACTGAATGGATTTCTAGCCCATATGCCTTCTTGGGAACAACAAATAGATCCCCTCCATGTTAGCACATTGATATAATGTTAGAACTCATTATGTAATAAAATAAATATAAGTTATTTTAATTTAAATGAAATTGATTATTTGCTGGTTGATAATGCCTGTGACGATGAGAAGCAACAAACCTTTTTCTTTGTATCAGCATTCTTCTGAAGAGAATCCAGGTCAGAGTAAGTCTTAAGCTCCTCGTCCATCTCCTTAATACGGACCTTGAGGGAGTCTAGTTCAGCAGTGATCTTCCCTTCCAGCTGCTCAACCTTCTGAAGATCCATCTGAAGCCGACCAGACTCTAACATACACACCAAAATCAACAATATTACTCCTACTTCTACAATATTCTTTATTGAACTTCTGTGGAGACACAGCTACATTTACTCTTATACAAGAAACTGATGAAAATTGCAATTGCAATCAGTTTATGTATTTTGCAGCATGAATCTAGACACCTTGCTTTATTTGTAAAAGTTTTTGAGATACAAAATTATATTCTTTTATAGTATTTTAATAAAACCGTAGACTTAGGAAGATTCTGTTCAGCAGTTTATCTCATAAGTTTCCTCCTGCTGGCTGATTTTCCGGGGTCAACTTCAAGATTACAATTTGTGTATCCATTTCTGGAGTTGAATTCTTGGGGTTGAAATTTGGCTAAATTAGGATGTTTGAGATCTGCAAATCTCTCCAAATTGCAAAATGAGTACTTCATTGATTTCTTTGCTCTGGCAGAATTTGTAACATCAAGCAGTTTATTCAGCTGTTCATTGAAGAGCAGCTGAAACGTCGTTCCACTGGGTGCAGCCATTTTGATCCCACAGAAGACAAACACAATAACAAACTGTCATTGATATGTGCTATCGATATTGCGTGCACCAAGTACAATTTCTTAAATCTTAATCGACCAATCAGATTGCCAGAATTTCCTCACCCTTCTTATAACATGATTTATATGCAATTTCTTCTTTTGAAATTTGAATAAAATCTGTATGTGAATGTGAATCTGAAGTGTTGAGGAACCTATACAGTTTGAGCAGAAGAGAATGAAATGCAGATGACAAACACTGCACCCTAGTACATTTCCTATTGTTTGCAGCTTTAATGGATTTGTACTGTGAATCAAATGGGGACCATCCTACTGAAATAATATACACGTATATGAATTGTAGGCATCTCACACAATAAATTTGTACTTGTACTTTACCTCCAGTTAGCCCTGAAGCTGTAGCCTCTGATTTGTGCATCTCAGTCTGCTTGAAGCTTAGATCATCTTGCATCCTAGCTAGCTCCTTAGGGGTAGGCATGTGCTTCTGACGTCCAAGGTTCTACATTCAAAATATTACAATGTTTTCAGCAATCTTCGAAGTTAAGCAAGGCTGGAATTGATTATGATATCATGTACTATCTGTACTCTCTTTTTCTATCACATACATATTTTGGCCCATCCATCTCTTTGCTTGTATACCTCCCTGTTTATTAAAACTACCGAGTCCCAATAATCAAGACACATAATTGACTTCTTAAATGTCCATTAAGGGGAGCAGTAGGCACAATTTTACATTTAACACACCATTATGATTATGTCACCCTGTAGCCAACATATATTCAATCAAAAGGAAATATGTCCTTCTAAAGGAAACATAAGCAAAATGGTCATGAGCAGAAAAGGCTAGACATAGCAAATTTGAAAAAATAGCAAATCTGTGTTTCTCCCCCCCCCCCCCAAAAAAAAAGGAAAAAAAAAAAGAACATGCCTCAAACACCCCACCTGCCCATTGATGATGCCCACAAATCAAGCTTAGCTGGCTGTCAATTGTAATATTTTGTGAATTGAATCATTTTTATTTTTATAAACATGTCACTATATATGTGGCAGCAAAATTACTTGTACTCTATTTCATTCTCCAATTTTATCATAATAAAATTGCAGCATAACAGAAGGCAGTAGACACATTGTGTCTCGCCCACCCATGACTTTATACATACTAAATTGTGATGGACAGATGCCATTTGGATCCATATGTCTCGCCTTCACCTCCCTTTGGCGAGACCAAAATGAGTGAAATAAAATTTGATTCACATGGGCATATATGTCAAAAGTCATCAAAATTCCAATTGTTGAAAGTATAGGGTAAAACAAAAAATAATAACTTACTCGACTCATGTGGGAGAGGAGCGTCACAATAGTCTCTTCATTGGTTCCTCTCCTTTCCTGCAATGTGCAAAAATGTTTTTTATTTTCTCCTTTTCTTTAGACAACTTGAATGTGTTCAGATGAAGGCTCTCAAGATATTCTGTACACAGGCAAGCAACTAGCCACCACTACAACAAAGAAGTGTGCAGGCACAAATCCAAAATGGCCACCCTTTACCCACAAAATCATATGTTTTTTTTTTCTTTCAAATCTCACACACATTTAAAGACCTTTTCTACAAAAACCAGAGTTATGATTGGAGAGATATATTACATATTCTGAAGCAACTTTGCCAAAAATATGGCAATTTTCTCATGCGTTGTGTGTATACATTATGTATGGGTAAATTACAAGAATTTTGTCAGAATAGAGTTATTTCTCTCTGTTTTTCATCAAATAAAATCCTTTTGTCTACCATCGGTTATCATTTCCTACTAGGGGTATTATTTGATGAAAACAGAAATGTAACACACTTAAGGCAACATTAAAATTTAGCCATATATTGTACACACAAATCATTAGAAACTGCAATTTTTGTTTCCAACATTCAGCCTGACATATCTCTGCAACCGTAACTCCGGTTTTTGTGAAAAGGATCTCAAAATGGGAGTGAGATTTGAATGAAAATGATCATGACAATTCAGTGCGAGAACCTTTCTGCCTAAAAAAAAAATTGCAGAAAATATTGTGGGGATGGGGGGGGGGGGAAGTGCAGGGCTACTTTAGCCCAACTTCATGGGATTTTGAAGGACAACTCTACAGGTAAAAGATGAAAGTAGCCCACTCCAATTTATAGTTATCAGAATTTGTTCTTTTTGGAAACATTTATTATTCTTTGTTTTTCCTAACTTTTTAGATAAAATAAAAAAGCTACAATTAAATCATCATTAGACAAAATCCAATAAAAATATTCCCCTTTTTACAGCCGATTTCCATTTAGATTTTTCAAGAATTACAAACGCATGCCAATTTTGGCTTGACGTTGTCATAAGAAAAGTCGATATGCGTTTTCACGCAATACCCTAATTATGCAAGACTTCAAATAGAGTAGTCATAAAGATGCTGAACCATTCTTTGCCTAAATCATTACTTGTGATATGTATCGCATCCTACTTGTCTTTGACCGGTAGATCAGTACATAAAATTAAAAATATATTATAAAATAAATGAATGTTTTATACAAATATACCTTAAAGTACTTACCACTTCTTCTTTCTTTGCATTTTCAAATGTATCAAGGAATTCTGTAAAAAAAGAAAAAAGAACAATCAGTTAATGAAAAAAAGATTTATATAATTTCCCACCATTTGATTCTGAGGCAAGTATCTGAACTTTTAAATTCTATTTGATAATAGTACATAGGTGTGTTAAAATTATATAACTAAATAACATTAAAAAAATGTCTCAGGCAATCAATGATTATCATTCTATTCATGATAACTCCATTCTTTAAAAACTTATTAAAAGTATAAGATTTATCATAATTACTATTCAAGGAATCATGTTTAATATAAACAAGTCACATATCAAACTTCTTCTGTCTTTATATATTTGGTGTATATGTACATAAGGGTAATTCCAAAGGTTGGTGGACATGAGCTTAAAAATTCAAATTCAATATTTTTTTGAATTTTTAAATACTTTTAGTCCTTCATACATGATATTGTGTTTCGAGGACATAAATTAAAATAGTTTTTATTTTCAGGCTATAGCTGATTAAGGAAAACACTAGTACGATGGTAATAAGTTGTGTCTTCCATTCTAGTGAGACATACCATTTCAGAATAAAATAGCAAGAAAATAGTAAAAATGAAAATATGCTTATTACCATTTTGTCATTTCGCAACATCATACCACTTTAGTATATTTCTGAAGTTTAGAAGAAGTCAAATTACTTAAAATACACAACAGCTTTTTCAAGAAAATTTGTAGTACTCATTCAAAAAGAATATGTAAACACGCTCAGTTGTGATGTAACGTGAGTAACCAAAAAACTGACTTTGTTTTCTGAGAGAAAAATTCTCACAGTAATTTGGTGGGACTTTAAATTCTCTCCTGCAAACAATATTTGACACGGTGATAGTACTACAAAATCATAAAATAAAATACCCATTTTAATAAAATGATAAAGAAAAACTGTAACGTGACTAAGTAACCGTGTAACGTGAAACCATCATTAACGTGATTAGTATACCAGTTAAAAATTATGATTAGGTAACATTTTCTGTGCGATGTCAAGTTTTTAATCATCCAATGGTGAGTTTGTAAAGTTATTTGTTTAATTACAAACAAAATGAGCGTACACCCTTTTATGTGACTCTTTTTCATCCAACCAAAATATCATGGTCATACAATCAACAACAAAATTGAATTAGAAGTATTCACAATGCGAGATGCATTGTAAGTGCTCAAAGTTTATGATAGAAAGCCCAACACTTTAAAGAGTGTATTATCTTCGAAATACATTGTAAGCCCTTGAACCTTGGAACTATTGACTGAGTTTTCTTCATTCTTATAGTTTTTTCTGGGAATTCGTTACTTGATCCCTAATTTTGAAATATTCTAGCAGAAGAATAATGCTTTTCATATTCATATAATGAATTAATAATTATATTCATTATGTATGGAATTTTATTTTCAAATTAGTTTGATAGGATTTTTTTTATTTTTTCGATATATTGGGAACATTTGGTCGTTCAAGGATTGTAAAATTTGATCAGTCGAAAAATCAAATTTTTCAAAAATATATGAATTATTAATATTTTTCAATATTCAGAACTATTTTAGTTATCTCAATTTGATGATCTAATCTGTGTAAGAAATTGATTGATATAATTAGGAACCTTTAAAATGAACTTTTTGTTATTTCTCATTTTAAGTTTTTATGATTGCGTCAATTAAGCCATGAAGTTCAAAAATGGCCGGCGTAGTCCACAAGATGATCATAATTGATACGTATTTTGCACAATTTTGCCAATATCATTTTAGCCGGACTTTTTTGTTATTAAATCTACATAATCATCCAATTTCAAAATTTTATATTTTTGTTATATATTCTTCAAGATTTAAACTATTGTTATTATCATGTTCATCATATTGTTTAGTGTCCGCCTAATTGTGTCCCTGCAATCTAAAGAAAACATGGAAAAATAGGACCACTTTTATCCTGCCCCTTTTAGCAGTTCGTAGTCTTTTTGCGGTTAAAAGTTGATAACATGTATAACACATCTTCAGTGCCATCAAAAGCAAGGGAGTAAAGAAGAGCCATCCTACACACATTATTGAATCTTTTAGGATGACTTTTTTGTTGACCATACATGGACAAAAAATGTACGTGGAGTTAACCGTAACCGTGAGTAACCCTTCATTGCTGCACCCCCCTAGGTAAACAACCATGTGTTTCTTTTATTTTTTAAATTATAATCAAATGTCTGTCTCCTCTAATATCCTGCTTGAATATGGATTAATCAAACTTCCATTAAAACCGTTCTGATGGTTAGGATCAGCTATTCACGTGATGTATGACTCTTTCATATGCTATTGTCGCAATTCATGTGTTGACGTGAATCGTAACCGACACATTTAAAGATTTGCCAGATTCGAGCTAGCATAATAAAATTTCTCAGTTTTGTTTTTATTACAAAGGATAGTCAGACTGTGTACTTGTTGTATAAAAAGATGTTTTACTTCCCTATCAATAATAATGGAGTTACAGCTCCAAGTATGAGTCAAGGTGTCTCCAAATGTAACGTGAGTAACCGTGGAATAGCCCATAACATTAATAATTAAAAGGGGAACTTACCATTCATACTTTCTTCTCTCTTCTTCAGCTCTTTGTACTTCAGATTTTTCTCTCCTGAATAGTGAATAATGGGAAATAATTATACTGTTATAATGTCTAAGAGGTGTATACAGTGTTACAAAAAAAAAAAAAAAGCTGACAAAATATTCACAGTCAATAATGAGTATCAAAGAGTTTCAATCATACTTGCTTATATCATGAAAGAAATAGAGCAGCATGTTAGATCAATTCCACTTTTAGGATTTTAAGGCTTACTTACTCATGAGTTATTGTTAAAAGATAATGCACTTGGTGTACTGTTGTCGGTCGGCTTTGCAAAATTATGAGAGGGATGTAATAGTCCTTATTAGATCACTGGAAAATGGCAGGGATATCAGTAAAGCTGGTATGTAATCCACACATTATTTTCCGACATAACCCTGGCAATAACCATTATGTGTCTCGCCCTATTCGATCACTCACTACAAGTTGTTCTGACTTTCATCCCAGCGCAGTAAGGACAGGAATTGTGACCTCTAAACCGACGAACATGACATGGAATCAAGACTAATGTGTATCTTCTATCCAAACTTGGTTAGAATGGGACATATAACAAAAAAGTAATAGACATTTTAACAATAATCCAATGGATCTCAAATGATCTATACATGTGACCTTTGATCGCTTCAACATGTCAAGGTTCAGAAGGAGCATGTACATGCACCACCCAAATTAGGTTGATATTAGACCACTAAAGCTCCCTTTGTTCAGCATTACGAACAACCAACTACATGTAACCTGACACATGGATAGACAGCATTTGCATCCTCTAGTCTTGCCACATCTTTGTTTCATGTCATTGTAATAGAAGTTGTACATTGTGTGTAGAAATATTCCCACTCTCCATTACCACTACATACTTCAGGACCTCTTGAACATAAGATATAAGCCTAGAAGCTGAAAAAAAAACAACCAAAAACCCAACAACATTTAAAAAATTTCATCCCCCACAGTCATTATTGCTGTACGTAGATGTATTTAATACCCTTGATGTTTCTTCAAGAATCCATGTTCTAGTTGACGAATTCCTCCTGAATCTCGTCCAGTTTCTCTCTGAGTCCCTTGGGTCCTAGAAGGGTTTAATAGACATATACATTACTCTATCCTTACCAAAAGCAAAATAACACCATCATTTCAATGTTCATATATGTGAAAAAACTGTTTAAAAAGTGGCAAATTTATAACACATCACCTAAAAAGTGCAAACAATTTTAAAGATATATTCATGGATTTAAAGAAGTATTCGAGTATACCTATAAAGAATTTTTATATTCCTTTTCTTTCTAATTGGTTTGAAAGTGCAGTTGTGGTCTAATACCCATCTCACTACACAGCGATTTCTGCTACAATCATGAATAGTGAAGCTCTCTTCTAGAGAATCCGGCCTCAGAGCGAGAGCGGAAGAGGTTGTACCACCAGAAGAGCCAGGTAGATCCACAAATAACTGACCTCCTTCCTCCACTTTTCTACCACTTGTGTGTCCAGATGAGAGGAGGCAAACATGTTACAATGTACCCCTAAATGCCCCCCCCCCCCCCCCAAATGGAAGAGAGAATGCATCTAGGCCCCAACCAGGCCTCTGGAACATAGTGAGGGGTGGTTTTTAGAAAATAGACACAAAGAGGACAAAAATTCCTAAAGAAATGTTCTGCGATTATATTTCTGCAAATTCCTTTTTAGATGTAGTATTTTATGCAATATTGGACTGCCTTGAGCAAGATTAATAATAGTTCGCTATTGTTTCATCATTAACACTTTTCAAGACTGTTTCAAAATAAATTTATAGGAATATTCCTCATTCAAAAGGAAAAAATAGAGAGAAGAAAAGGTATATAATCTTAAATAATGGATACTTTATTGATTGATGTAATGTAGGAACCTCAAGACATATTTTCAATGATCGAAAAAAAGGTGTTTTGATTGACACAAACAAATTATGGACATGTTCTGGACATTATTGGTTTGGTTGGATTTGTGTCCAAGTAAATCTCTAAGGGTACAATGAGTGCTGCGGTATATGTATATGAATAGTGTACCTCTCTGACATTGTCCTTATCAATCATTCCCTTCTCTGTGGAAATCGGTCTACCTCTATGTGTCGTGAGTGACATGACATCCAAAACGTGAGTGACATGACCACCTGTTAAAATGCAACAATTCAAGTAAACAAACTAGATCCCAACATTACCTGTGTTATTCCATGATAATTACTTTAAGCCAAAAAAAATATGACTAAAGGAATAGAATATTAAGGGAATAAGAGGCTTTTAAAGCACCTAGTCCCATATGTGCAAATTCTTGGTTTGATCAATGTATTCAGTGTAAGAAACTGCATCACATATGTTGACCTTAGTATAATTGCGTTGCAAATGTAAAGAAGCCTTTATTGTTTGATTTCAGACCTAATTTGCATTTACAAAGGGCACAGCGCCCCATATTAAAAATTTTCACTCCATTCCCCACTTTAATTGGAATATAAACCAGATATGGTTTTCGGTTCTAGCGACAATTACCCCCTGGACAATTACCCCCGGACAATACCCCCTAGGACAATTACCCCCGGACCAATTACCAGGGACTGATTTTTAAAATTTACAGGGGATGCTAAAAATAGCTTCTCCTAGAGGCTTCTCAAGGAGAATTTTTAGGGACTAAATTTGTTCTTCATGTCAAGATTGGGTTACAAGGGGCTCTGTAAATCACTCCCAAAAAAGCATTTAAGGCGAGCCTTGGAGAAGCAATCGCCTCACTCCCCTTAATCATTACTCCCTGAATTACCCCCCGGACCAATTACCCCGAGGACAATTACCCGGACATTACCCCGGACAATTTACCCCCCGGACAATAACCCCCCGGACAATTACCCCCGGACAATAAACCCCGGACAATTACCCCCGGACAATAACCCCCCGGACAATTACCCCCGGGACAATAACCCCCCGGACAATTACCCTCCGGACAATTACCCCCGGACAATAACCCCCCGACAATTACCCCCCTGGACAATAACCCCGGACAATTACCCCGGACAATAACCCCCCGGACAATTACCCCCCAGACAATAACCCCCCGCGACAATTACCCCCGGACAATTAACCCCAGACAATTAACCCGGACAATACCCCCGGACACTAACCCCACGGATAATTACCCCCCGAGGACATTTACCCCCCCCTCTCCGGCATCGATGTTGGAATCAAGCGGCTCCCATGTGAGTTCTTCTCGCCGTGTTGCATGTTTTCGAATTATTTCTACTTCTATTTTATATTTCTCCTTCTCCTTTTCTCTCTCTCTCACTTCCTTTTTTTTTTCTTGCTTTCCCTCTTTTTTTTTTCTTCCTTTTTCCCCTTTTCCTTCCCAATATTCCAGATTAAGATGTGGCCTTATAACTTATTACTTTAAAAACAAAGGATAATACACACAATAAGACATTGAAATTTTACTATTTAGGTGATTAGCTTAATCAAACGTCAAAGAAGGAAATTATAGAGTACCAAAATTCCTAAATTGAAACTATATGACATTAATCAAATACAGTATTTTTTCCATACTCCCATAAATTAGCAAAGAAAAATACACTAAAGCCCAATGTCAATTTAAGCAAAAATAAGGTTAATCGTAAAATTAAAATGTATAAATACTTATTTTTCACTTTATTTGTATTTATAGAGTCAATATTATGGCCCTTATGGACCTTCCATAGAAACATGGTTTCAGACCATTCAATTTATTTGATTTACACCACCTTATTCATGTGGTTACTGTATTAAAACTATAAGAATTGATTATTGTTAAAGGCAAAAAAAAACAACGTAGTTATTCTCCAAACAAATATAATAATAATTGATTTTTTATCGAATTTATGTGATATCACACAAATGAAATCAACGCCTACACCTTCACGGCACCTGACCAGATATGAAATAACATGATGGAATTGGGAAGAATTAAGTATAAAAGATAATTTTGCAACTTTACTCCAAGAAAACCCGTTTAGCTCACTCCGATGTTGTGGCTCTACACATAACCAGGAGCAATAATAATTACTTGACGATAACATTACTACTAAAAGCACTATGCATGCTTCAAAATAATGCTCGTTGCGACCATATTAAAATATTACAATATCTTACGGTACTCGGGTAATTGTCCTTGTAATGAGGTAATTATCCAGGAGTGGGGGGGGGGGGCGAATTTGTCTTGGGAATACCATAACTTCGGAGTTAATACAAAGTGTGGGGGTAATTGTACGGTGGGACCTGTTATTGTCCTTGCGGGCGGTAATTGTTCCATGGGTAATTGTCCGGGGGTAATATTATCCAGGGGTAATTGATATTCTTGGGGTAGTTGAAAATCGTCCTTCTAGAGGATAATGTTACCGGTGGTCATAAATTGTCCGGGTGAATGGGGTAATTTCACGGGGTTATTGTCTGGGTAATTGTCCTTGGGGTGGGTAATTGTATCGCTTCAGGGGGGTAATTGTCCATGGGATAATTGTCCAGGGTAATTATCCAGGGGGTGATAAATGATCTGTAGGGTAGTTGTCGTCGGGTGCGTAACTTGAACCGGTAGGTAATTAAGTCCCTCGGAGAAATTGTCACGGGATACATACATACGGTAATTGTCCGGGGGGTTATTGTCCGGTGGGTAATTGTCCGGGGGGTTATTGTCCGGGGAATACTTGGTAATTGTCCGGGCGTGGGTGGTTATTGTCACGGGGGCTTAGTATGTCCGAGGTAGTAATGTCCGGTTGGTAATTGGATGCCTGAAGTGGATGGTAATTGTCTGGGGTAATTGTCTTTGGGATAAATGTAGTGAAAATCAATTGTCTCTGGGGGGTAGTGCCCTGATTACGTGGTTTTCAATAAACTGTATTTTATTAATCTTAGTGGTTCAACAACTATCATTAATGTCTGATCAAAGACGCCACGTGTTAGTATTTACTGCTCAAATTGCAATTCTATTAACAGTGTTGAAGACTCTCAACTTTGAATTGAACTAAAAATTAATTAGAATTTAAATAAAATGGATTTTAGACCTAAAGAGAAAAAGACCTTGAAATCCTTAACGTGTGCTCTCAATGCTCACATAATCTCTGGTACTCTTCTCTTGACTTGTTTGAGGAGTTTCTCCTCTCCTCGGCTGGCAAAAACTAGACTATAACCTAGGTACCTCGTTGATTGCTCTTCGCAAACTAGCTGATTCTCTTATTCCTCGTACTCAGTGCAGCTGTCATAACAGACGTACAGGCTGTCCTGCATATTTACTTGGGAATGTTGCAACTCCTGTCACATATAAAAACAAGGTACTACTCATATATAATAGAACAATGATAATTACCTCAAGGTAAATACCTTATAAACAAATATGTACATGAATTTTCATACCAAATAATAAAAAAAGAACAAACAAAAACAAACAAACTTAATGACAGGCAACCTGGCAGATGGGGCCAAAAACTTGGCCAAGTTTTGACTTTTCAAATCTAGAATACAAGTATAATTGGCTTATAAAAGATAAGTTTGGAAGAATCGCATGAGGATTGTTACAAGAAACTTACTCTTGTCCGGTAGGTGTTAATGTAAGAGGTAACCTTTTTTTTTAACAGCAAGATACAATTCCTTAGGAGAGAGTATTAATGTTGCAAATATTTAAGGTATTTCCTGACATTTATAGCATATGGCATATGCATCTTTTTGAAAGATTGGATAAAATGCACGCTCTTAAATGCACTACTTGGGGTTGGCATTTCAAGCGATGCTTCATATAGTACATGTAAGAAAGCTTGAGCTAATCATTCAGAAAAATGCAAGCTGTAATGTACCATCCTCTTCTACATGAGCGTTTCTTGCTACTGAGTGAGTCAATTTCTGCTGTCTTCCTCAGTTCTAAAGAAGAGTCTCATTTTGCACCTTTAAACTTGGGTAACTTGACTACGCATTTGTGGTTTCTGAATGAGGTGCAAATATTATTATATTATATATATTATTGTTAAATGGAAAATGAAATACTTTAATTCAAAGACTCAAACTCTTTCCAGCATTTGCAGGACGATCCTATTTGCTGTAAAGCCATTTTTGAAAAAATATCACTGCCGCTCCCGCTCCATTCGTGAATCTTTCACACGTCCGCTAGACTGTATCTACCCCAGTCATCTATTTGGGACAAAAGCTTATACATTACTAAAGGCATGACACTTAGAAATGAATACATTTTTAAAATAACATTTGTCAGTACTATTCTTAACATTTCATCTGATTTTAAGCTGTTATAAATAGAATTAATACATACATGTCATCTACTAGACCGGTATCAGCCATTCGTCTACATTGCTGGATTTCGATACGCTCAACTTGAGCTATCTGGTATTCAGTTCTAACAAACAACAATGAGTCATAGCAAAAATCATTTTTGTTTTCACAATTCCACATTAGTTTCTTAACAAACAAGTATTTTAGATGTCTTTAATTAAGGTGATATTTGTTTATACATTAAAGACAAAAATTGAAGATAAATAATAACAAATGAGGTCTGCTCACCAACAAAGGATTAAAAAAATAAAAAAAAAAGTTTTCGATTTCTCATTACCCTAAAAAAAAATAAAAGATGTGAAATAACTCTCCAACAGTCAAAGGCCTACCAACACAAATTTGCGTGTCAAATTTTGCCCCCTCAGAATTGTAATTTATCATTGAGAGAACTAATGTGTCCATTCTTTATTAGTCTAGCGGCTTCCAGAACTTGACCTCCAAGGGCTTTTTTAGGAATATCATGGGCCTTTGGATCTTGCAGACTCATAACTGAAACTACAAAATGTACCTTTCTAACCTTCAATATTCTAGATTTTTGCAAAGAAGAAAAAAAATGGTGGGAGATTGCAAAAGCCTAATTAAAACAATAAATATCTCTCTTTTCATACATAACGTAACTTCAGAAATATCTGAAAGTAAGTCCTTCCAATAAAATTTCAAAACAATGTAAAATAATAATCAAGATAGCGTACCTGTCTCTGCGCTGAAGACAGATGTCATATTTTTTTGACATAATTCAGGTCATTATTTTCAACTTTAAAGACTGTTACACGAATGAGACCATGAGACAGGTGTTTACTGTTTTGTAACTCAATTTGCATGACTTATATGAAATTATACAAAATAATTTTAATAGTTTGTACCATGTGTCCCAGAAAATTTTACCAAACATTTGCAGTGCTAGATATTATTATAAGAAAATAGATTTATTACAAAGCTGCAAGTGTAAAGTATAAAGGGAGTTTCTTACCTTACCTGTTAAGGTACGATCCATTTTTTACTTTCATTGGCTGTAATCCGAATTAATTTAGGATAATTTGATAAACTTGAGCAAACTAAAAAAAAAAATAAATAAAAAAATACAAACCAAATAAATATGAGAAAGTAACAGCCAAAAAAGCAAAAACAAACAACAATTAAGTACAGTAGAAATTAATTTTGATTATTTCATTCTCAAAATTTTAAAACTCTAGGAGAATAATTTTTTGATGGAGAACAAGGCACTACTAACTTCATGCAGAATTAAGCAATTAACCTCCAGTTTATCTATACCACTAACCTCAAGATATAACGTATAAATAATTTATTGAATGATAAATTGAGTTTCAAATTTGTATGTGATTGTTCTCTAAAAGTGACCCATTAACTCTTCAAACTAAGAGGCACTTTGTACTATCGTCATATACCATTAGATTCAGTGAGCAAATGGCTTGTGATTGCCTGTGGCTGGCCTACTGCCAATGAGAAAGATGTTACGCAAAATGTGGTGAATTCTTGACCTGGTGTAATCTTCCTTGACTTCTATCCATCTCAGTGTTGTTGTTCAGCTTTATCCACAGCTACAAAAAAAAACATTGCAATTAAATAGACATGTTACAAGAATGTAACATTATCATATAAATTATCCAAGTCACCTACTTAAGACTCATGAACAGAATAAAGTATGACAAGGCTTGAAAATGAGTTAGGTAAAAAGATTATGTGGAGGTGGAACTCAAATTAAAGCAAAAATATGTTATTCCTTTGATACACTGTGGCCCATATTCTTGAACTAAAGAACCAAAGAACTAAAGAACTGAGTGGTTGCAATGTGTGTCGCCGTAGTTCATGCAAACCTCCTATACTGTGTCCTTTTTATCTGATGCATCAGTTCAACATCAGACAAAAGGGTCACAAACCTGCCAACTCATGCTTCTGCTCCAGAATACAGGGTTCTAAGTGTGTGTAATAAATTGCTCTTGTAAAACAAGCTAATCAGCAAAATGTATGTGTGACAGGGAAATATCAAACTAACGCTTCATTCTGTAGCACGTGTGGTCGGGTCTCATGGCCTCGTTGTATTTTGAAACCTATACAATTGTCATAGACACCCCATACATGTAACAGGGGCCAAAATAAGGGATTCTTCTTGATTGTAGAATACTGTAATCATTTTTTCAGGATTGTGTACATCACCAAATGAGATGAAAATCAAACATTGCAGAAGAATCACTATTGTTTTTCTTGTTTTTTTTTTTTTTTCCAGGAAATACCAAACACTACCAGATTGTGATTAATCCTTATTACATAAAAAACAATATTTTCCATTTTTTTATACTATTTTACTAATATATTCTGTATGTAGTGATGTGATACTACACTAAATAGTTGAGCATCCAAATTAACCTCCACTAAAACATATCTTGACACTGTCATCCCAAAGGATGCTGGTGCCATGTGGAGATCTGAATCCAAACATCAGTATTGCATATAAAGATCACTATACTTACCGTATTGTAGTCCCCCAACTGTCCCTGTAACTCTTTAATTTCACCAAACATCAGTACTGCATATGAAGATCACTATGCTTACTGTATTGTAGGCCCCCAACTGTCCTGTGACTCTTTGATTTCACCAAACATCAGTACTGCATATGAAGATCACTATACTTACCGTATTGTAGTCCCCCAACTGTCCCTGTAACTCTTAGATTTCACCAAACATCAGTACTGCATATGAGGATCACTATACTTACCGTATTGTAGTCCCCCAACTGTCCTTGTAACTCTTTGATTTCACCTGCAACACCCTCAGCCCTGCAAGAGAATATGCAGACAATTTAACAGGTAGATTCACTGACTCGATTTCTAACAAATTGACAAAATTTTAAATTTACCTTGAGAATAATATAAGGGTAGCAGGAGAAAACTTAAAGCGCTAATTAATACTTGAGTCACGTAACAAAATTAGATAAAAAGAAAATTCCATCCCTAAAAAATATTAAAATGGTTGTCATGAGAACTGACCATTACCAAAGATCAATATTGTTTTTCAAACACCGCCTGTGATTTTTCACTGTTCAGAATAGATATATTATATATGAAATTTTAAAATGGGTTAAATGTGTACATATGTGACCCATCATATCAAAATCAGACACAAGTCGCCAGAAAAGCGTCAATGATTGCAACAAAACAATCCATTTTAAAAGGCTTTCCCCTTATCATTTCTACTTATTTTTCTTTACAGAGCATACAAGAAACATTGAAAATATAAAAAATCAAAAAAATATTTCACCCCAAATAAGAGATTTTTTTTTATTATTTTGCCGATTTCCTCGACACTGTGCTGAATTTCCATTACGACTTGTGTCTGATTTTGATGTGATGCATCACATATGTTTATAACATTTTCAAATAATGAAATGAGATTATTTAAAATTCAAAAATAGTTAATCAATGCCTTTGAAAAAGATCTTTGAGAAAAATTGCTTTGCTTGCCATGTGTGCAAATCATCATCACAGTGGCAACATACAATCTATTATACCACTTGGTAGAACAGTGTACTATTCATTATATAAGTGCAATACATGGAGCCATAGTTTGCTATAGCGCCCTTATTATGCTCTGGCCTTTCTTTCGCCATCGTAATTGTTTTCACACCACAGGATCCTGAAAATTTCAGAAATTACCCCAGACACTTTCAGCATATAAATCTAAATAGATATCTACTCACATTTTCTATACTTATTTTGTTATCAACAGAGTACTTGTTGGCAATCTCAAACACAATGACTAATAATAATAATATATAGCAATTAAAGTACGCCATCTATCTAGTTACCTATTCAGAGGCGCAGAGGGAAGTACAATGAAGGGAGAGGATTCATCCCAAATGGGAAGTGGACAAATGTGTTTTAAGACCAGATTTGAATGATTCCAAAGACCCAGCATTACGCACACTGGAAGGAAGAGCATTCCGGAGAGCAGGAGCACAACTAGCAAAAGCCTTTTCACCAAATGAACATTTAAATCTACGAGGTATCAACATCCAGGTACATGTACCCGAATATCTCAGGTTTCTGGTAGGAACATATTCCAAATGAGGTCGTTAAGATAGTGGGGAGCACTACCATTAACAATTTTCCAAGTTGGCATCAATATCTTAAATTTGATCCGTTCCACCACAGGCAGCCATTGAAGTTCCTTAAGAACTTTGTAAGCACAGGAATAGATGCTCCATATCTTGACATTTTGCCATGCTATTTCAGGTGCTACGCTTTGACAGAAAGTGAGTACTAGGTCTCTGCCAAACTTTGTTCAAATTAGACTAAAAATTGTGATTTTTTTTTTGTGAAAAAAAACCCAACAAAACAAACATATCAGCTAATGTTTCTAAAGTTATAATATGTTGTGTAAATAAATTATTGTTATTGTTATTTTTATCATCTGTTTAAAATATTGTGTGGTATCTTTAATCAATATACATGTATCTTGTTTTAAAGCATTCTATAATGTATGTACCCTACATGAGATTATAATATTGAATTGTTTGTACTTTATTACATAGCATTATTTGGATTCTTAAAAAAATCCACATATCCTTTATTAACTGTGATGGAACTTGCGTTGTAGAGATACTATAGAGAAACCTTCATGGTAGGATAACATAGGATCACCTTCCATGGTAGAGACAACTATAGAGATCACTTCCATGTGAGATAACTGAGATCACTCCGGAATATAGAGCACCAGTTAGAGACACTAATGAGATTCACATTCATGGTAGAGTACTAATAGAGATCAACTATCGTAGAGAATATCAACTATGTAGAGACAACTAATAAGATTCAAACCTTCATGGTAGAGATAAAGATCAACTTCATTGGTAGAGCAACTAATAGAAGATCACCTTCCAGTGGTAGAGCAACTAATAGAGATCAACTTCCATTGGTAGATGAGTAACTCTATAGAGATCACCTTCCATGGTAGAGAACATGAGATCAACCTTCATGGTAGAGACTAACTCGTAAAACTATTAGATCAACCTTCCATGGTAGAGAGTATAATAGAGTCACCTTCCATGGTACGAGACTACTATAGTAGGAATAAGTCCTTCCATGGTAGAGATAACTAATAGAGATCAACCTGTCCATGTGAGAACATGAGTAACCTTCATGAGATATATAGAGATCAACTTCCTGGTAGAGACAACTAATAAGATCAACCTTCCATGGTAGAGTAACTAATAAGTCAACCTCTCATTGGGTAGAGAGTACTAATAGAGTTCACCTCTCATTGGTAGAGCACTATAGGTCACCTTCATGGTAGAATACTATAGAGATCAACCTTCCATGTAGGAGAACTGTCACCATTAACATAGATCAACCTGTAGAGCCTATGGTAATTAGGTAGATAACTAATAGAGATCAACCTTCCATGGTAGAGACAATTTAATAGAGATCAACCTTCCATGGTAGAGATAACTAATAGAGATCAACCTTCCATGGTAGGAGTACTAATAGATAGATACCTCATGGTAGCCGATACTTATGACTAGAGAGATATAGAGCCTTCCTTTGGTAGGATTAATAAGGTCAACTTCATGGTAGTAGTCACAGTTAACTAATAGAGTCACCTTCATGGGTGAGAAATAGAGTACTTGGAGATACATCCCGGTTCCTTATGGTAAGGATAAATAGTGCGGTCATAGACCTCCCTCTCTCATATAAAAATGGGTTTAATAAAACAAACAAAAAAAAAAGACAAAAAAAACATAAATGGTGAGTGCGTTCTGGTGTTGAAACCAAAAGTACTTGTATATATTCTGGGCATGGCCGAGATGGAGTTGATGATACTTTGGTAGATTAGAAGGGTATAGTTATCTAGTTCGTGAAAGTACATAACAACCTTTTAGCTCTCATACACACTGAATAGATGCTAGGCGCTCTTATAGAGATATGAACTTATTCTTCTTACGCAGGAAGCTGTAATAATTTCTCGTCAATTCTCTTTGTAGTTGATTTTCTGTGTAGTATTCATCTTTGTCTATAGAGCCAGAAATAGATTGTCATCACCACTCTTGAAGGACCTGAACTTATGGTCAAACCATTTACAGCCTCAGTACCTTAGTTAATACTGTATTTTGTTGTTGGTACTTAAAGTCTGGACTGTGGATTAAAACATGAGCTTGAAAAGCATGCTATTTATGCATTAAACGTAACATCAATAATGTACTCTGAATTAAAAATCAATTCAGCAAATACCCTTTTTTGGCATCGAGGCAACATTTTTTGTAGTTATTGGAGATTTTGGTGTACATGACAATTAATAAGAACTTGTCGTTTGTATGTAAACGAGGATTTGGAAGTAAAGGGACTGTCTGGTTTTTCAATGTCTATGTTGCGCAAGTCTTGAGTATTGATACAGATTTAAAGTGCAAAAAATGGCAAACAATGACCTACAATGTATGCAGAGATTTGAAGTTTGCAGCATATTTATAGGTTTATATTCCTATTGCTGACCCATTTAACATAAAACATTTTTTTGGTAGCTTGTGCATTTGTGCTATGCACTGCACTTATCTAATTGGGACAATGAACTCAACTTACGTTTTACTCATTATCCCTTTGTGAATTAAATTCATGAAGCGAATAAGTCAGAAACATTTTGTCTTTACGAGCGGTTACCTTTTCTTCCAGTCTTGAGTCCTCCCAGACCTTGTTGAGTAGTTGGTCTATCAGCAACATTGATGCTGGCATTCAATACTGAAAACAATATTCAATTATTCATTTTACAATTAGATTCACACTGCATTTCTTTTTTGTCACCTGTAAATACATTTGCAAATATTTTTTAACAAGATTTTTTTTCTTCTTTTTTTCCCCCCATTTTTTTTGATAGTGTACTCTGTGTTCATTATGATATGGATAGCCATTAGCCTGAAATTATACTCACTTATATTCTTGTTTCTTTTAGAATTACCTAGGGTATTTTAAATAATGTGAAATACTGAATAAATGATGGACATACATACCAGCACCAGTAGCAGGTCCACCTCCTCTTGTACCAGGTCTAGCCGTACCTGGAGCCTAAAAGTATCATACACATTTATAGTAGATAAATCTCTTACCACCAATACAATAAATCACTCAATGCATACGCTTACCGCTCACCATATCTAGGTCGGGTTGAAACAATGGTTTAGGACGCTTCGTAAAATCACTGGAACTTGAAGGGATGTGACGTTTTGAACAAAATTTGACTCTTCTCTTATTTTCAAAATAATTCAGATATCGACCTGAAATTTGTTCATTCAATAGAGATGAATACAGGCTTTAAGAATATAAAAAAAAAACTAAATTTAGAAAATTTGACAAAAAATTAGGTGTATGACAGTTCGTAAAATCAGCGACAAATTGTGAATTTTCACTTAACATGGAAACCTACAGAGAACATTAAAAAAAAATACTGTTAATAGAAAATGGTAAATGCATGATAAAGGGTATGCCTGATTAAGCAGATGTTGAGTTCATGATGTAATCAGTGGCGGATCGGGGGGGACAGGGACGCTCCCCGTTTAATTGAAGCCATTGTGTACATGTTAAATCTGAATTTCGGCGGCCCCCCCCCCACTGAAATCGTTCTGCCACTATCATAATACATTTAATTGCTTTAAGGAGATCCAGCTCTTGTGATATCTCCATAAAATGTAACCTATTTAGTGTATATTCAAGACTTGAGTTGACACGACATGAATGGATCATGACTCAATATTCAGTTATGTAGTGACTGGCACCATTGTCATTCGACCAGTTGGATTGATTTTACAATTGGTCTCTGGAAATGGTTTTCTGATCTTAGTGTAATGTGGTTTGTGCCTAAGTTAGATGCTCCAAAGAATAAGTACCTGGTAATATGTATGAATACGGTACCTCTTGATTTATATTCCTTATCATCATTTCCTCTCACTGGGAAAATGGTCACCTTTCCTTTTACATCCAAGGAGACCGGGAGTGATACGCCATGCAAAAAATGCTCACCCTTTCAAAATAAATAACTAGATCCAAATAATCCTGTGTGCATATAAGTAGTCCATGATAATTACTTTTTCAACAAAAAAACAAAAAAAAAAAATCTGACAAAAATATGATTCGAAAGATAAATTGCTGTCATGGTTGTTTCATTGGTTTGTCTATTGTGGCTGGTCTCTGTACGTTGTATGTTATATATTGGTTGTAATTTTGATTTACGTGCTGTTAGTTTTTTGAATTGCTGTATAGTAGTGATGATATTATTGGTTGGTTGTTAGTGGGGATTTATGAGTGGGGTGGTTGTCCTTATTAGAAGGTGGTTCTGCTCTGTTGGTTGGTGCTGTGGGGGTCCCGATCCTGAGGACCTATTTATTAGAGAAGATTTTGGAGAGTGTATTTTTATGCAGTCAATCTCTATCTTAATTTGAGATGATATTCGTACTTAAATCCAAGTTCATAAACCTTTATGAACAGTAATAAATTTATTTTCTTTATATTTCAGGTGTGTAATTTGTGGCTTGTTGGTAGATTATGTCAAGTGCATGGTCTTTCGGTTGTGGGTTTGATGACGTAGTGTGTGTATGTATGCGTGTGGGGCTGTAGGTGTGCGGTGTGATGCGTTAGTTCATGGAAGAGTGTTAGTCTGTTGGGGATATGATTAATTATATTGGTGTTTTCAGGTGTATTGATAGTTGGATTGATCTTCATTGAAGGGGAGTATTTTGAGGGTTATGGGTGGGTTGTATTGTTTTCTTTTGTTTTTGAATGATTTACTGTTGTTTAGATGTATCCTTTTGAGAATGTGTTCAGCTTGTGAGTTGAGTGTCTCTCTTTTTTCTTTTGTTGTTGTGGGGATCATTGCCTTTCTATAGGCTGGACTGTTGCTGGTTATGTGTGGTTTGGCAAGTTGTAATGCAAAGTTTGGATAGTTGATCTTATTAGATTAATATTAATGTTTTATAACCTTTCTCGCTTTTTTTTAATCTGTTTCATTGTGAGTTTGGTTTGGGGGGGGGTAGGTGTGGTTGGACTTTTGTGTTTCATTGGTTTTATTGTGTGTTTGTGGCTTTTAATGGGCTACATTTTCGTCTTTGTGGATTGAATGTTTTTCTTGTTTGTGATGGGGGTTATGTGTGCGTCCAGTTGTTTTGGGGTAGATGAGAGATGGAATGATGGATATAGTCTTTCGACGGGTTCATGGCTAATGTGAGTGTTTTTAGAAATGGTTTATTTTAATGGTTCCTTCTGGTTATGTTTGAATGTGGTACTGTAATGCCTTCTGCTATTTTAAATGAATGTTTAGAGATGAATGATAGGAGTTTTGTCTTCTTTATGTTGTCTGATCTTAGTGGGCGGAGGGTGGTTTGGGCAATTGGGACTGTGAAGGATGTTGGACTGGGGTGGTACATTAGGCGGTATTCATCTATCTGCTACTGGTATTTATTTGGGCTGAGAGTTGTGGGTGTTTTTGTGTTCTTTATCTATTTTGTTGAATTCATCCTGTATGTATGTGTGTTTTTATGTTGAATATTGATCGTTTGTTTGGATATGGTGCTTTTATATTGTTTTTTGTAGGTTTTTTTGTTTTTGTTTTTTTGCATTGAATAAGTATTTTGGCTTTATTGGTTATTTGGTTAGTTATTTTTTTGATTGTTGCTTTTTTGCGTGTCCGTATCTGTTTGGATGTAGATGGTGGTTTTCGTGATGTGGGGTGTTGTGGAATTTGTCAGAAGAGGTATTGTCATTCGTTATTGGTTTGGGAATTTATTGGGTAATTGCCCTCCTGTCGCATATATATGGCCCCCACTTCTCTATTCCACTCGGTTCTGTATGGATGTGGTGGTTAATTATAATATTTTGGGTTTGCTCATTAATGTCGTGTCTAGTTTGTCATCTGCTATATGGTATTTGGTCGTGGGGTGGGTTTTCAGGATGGTGGGGAATGGGGTTTATGTGTGGGTTTGTGTGGGGGGTTAGAATTGTTTTTCTCGCGCACTGTCGGCCTAGCGGTAAGGTGTGTTATTAGCTGTAGGGGGTAGGGGTTTACCATGTCATCGGCACAAGATGCATGTATTTGTCTTCCGTTTTTGTTTTTTGTTTTAGTTTTTGTGTTGTGGTGTTTTATATATCCATGGGTTGGGTCGAAGAGTGTCGGCACTGCTCCGTCAGTGTAAAGGTGGTTCAACGTTTGGCTGGCTTTATGCCCTTTGTGTGACTCTCTGACCCGGTTGTCCCTTGTCCTGTATAAGCTCCTCTCTCCCTGTTTCCTTCATGCTTCTCTAGGTAAGTATTGCGCTGTTAAGTTAGTGATTCGTAGTTTGTGCAGTGTTTTTAATATGTACTGTTTAAAATATATTTTCTTATGATACTGTAATTTATTTTGTCGTGTTTGTTTTTACATGATGTTATTTTACTTCTAGTTTGTATTTATGTTCTTCTCCTAATTAGAATATTTACCTGGAATAAGAATTCATATTCCATTGGTAGGTTTCAGGTCGTGTTCTTATATTCTGAAATCATACTTCGATATAATTTTGTAATTCTCAATGGGAAGAGTATAATATATCGTGATTCAAAAATACGTTTTATATATTAGTTTACTCTTTGTGTCTATTTTCAGTAGTGTTCTAATTTCATTACCCTTTAGGTGTCTATGTGATTATCTTATTGGCAGTTATTCATGTTGTGAACAGATAGAAAGTAAATGTATGTAAGGATTTGAGCATTGTGAGTTGAAGTTGTCAATTGTACATGATGTGTGGTGGTGAGGTGTTTACTTTGTGTATGTTTAGGTCAGGTATGAATATGGCGTATAATGGTTCCTTCAGGTTACCTCAATAGAAAATGTGAGTGAGAAATAGAGCACCATGCTGTATAATGCAGCTTCATCTTTAGTCGGCTGTTGTTCGGTCTATTTATTTGATTTATTTTTATCTAGTTTTAGGGATTATGTGAGTTTATCAGTTTGTATTGCGTCTCAGTGGCTCTCTCTCGTATCCTCAATATCGCACTCAGGTGTACCTTGCTCTCTATCAACTATATCGGTTAGAGGGGGAGTTCGATAGGGGTAATTAGATGAGTGTGGTTGACCTCAGATATCTCTGGGCACTAGGTGTTTATCAGACTCTGGTAGCGATAAACATGTACACTGGGAGGTGAATTTCTTTTGTCTCATTTTCTGTATATGGTGTTGATCTTGTTAAACTGTATATTTTTGTTTATATAGTTAATCTTGTGTGAAGTTCGTAGTCCGTAATAAGATATAGAAATGAATAAGAAATATAAAAAAAGATAATGGAAATGCTTATCATGATTATAACAATTATCATTGCCATCCTCATCATCTTTGATCGTCACATCATTATTATTGTCATATCTAGACGGTTGTTGCAATTTCTAAAGTTATAACGAGGCACTGTAAATAATGCCGGAAAATGTGCAAAGTCAATAAACTAGCTTCACCAACTTGATTTATGGATTTTGTTATTGGGGCCATAGTATCGAGGTATTCAAAAAATATTGTTATCATAAAATAATGATCTACCATTACATTATTTGCTGCTATGTCGGTTCAAAGCCTCTGACCACATTTAGGCGTTGTCCAAAAACAACCTTGATATAAAAGTTATGCATACCAAATTATCGTGACAGATATATTCAGGTCTGATTCCTTCATTCACCATGGTGATAATTATATTCAGAGTGACTTGATTGGTCAGACGTGTCCAATCCCTCAATTATCCATCGTGAAGATGTCGGCGAGATTTGTAATGACGTTAGAGACGTGTTGGCAAACTATGTTGTTTTTCTCGAGGAGCTGAGAACGTTAGACGCAGGTACCTCCACATCTACACCTCTACGATAAAACTGCTGCAATGAACTGGTCAAAGCTGTCATGAAATACCGGGTAGAAAACAAAGAATGGGAGAAATTATCTTCCCAGACATTTTATCATGTATTGGTTAAATATTATGGAATCATACTTAAAGCTTGGATGACACGGAAGAAACACCATCGGAATTTGCTGAATTTTTAAACAATCTAGGACGATTTTTCGTTTGTAAGCATTGTGTGTGCGTTGTGTGGTGTGTTGTTCTGTCCTGTCATGATTTTGTAGACAAATAATGGTTTTACTTCAGAATTTATGGCGATCAGCTCAGGCCAGATTGCGAAATTTAGAATATTGGAAATGAAATCTAAGTAGGCATATCGCGTTGAAAAGTAGAATAAAATAAAATACATTTTTTACCATTTTTTATGCAGTTGGAAGAAACCTGATATGCTCATTTCTCGCACGATTGTCGTACCATCCTCGTGGCCAATAAGGAGTCGCCAAGAGAATGACGCTAAGACGGAGTTATCAATCCAGAAGGAGCTATATCCGTTCATCCGACTCTCTCCCGACGGTCGCCACATTTCACTTCTACTCTGCTAAACTTTACGCACCAATAGAGGTAAAACACGGGGCCTGTCCCCCGTTCTATAGCGATTAAAACATAAAAATGGACTGCTGTGTAATTATACATGTACATAATAAAAAATCTATAAAACCTTTTCAATGTTGTTCCTACTTCTGTCATCTGAACGATCTTTGTTAGACTTAAGGCAGAAAGTAAACAAACTCAATTAACCATCCGCTATGTCAGTGGTTATAAAGTATTCTTCGTCAAAATTCAACAACAACAATACATAATCATAATAATAATAATAGTTAATAATAATTAATGCTAATAATAATAATAATAATAATAATAATAATTGATATAATAATAATTAATAATAATAATAATGATTTAATAATATTAATAATAAAAAATAATAATAATAATATAATGATATAATAATAATAATATAATAATAATGATAATAATAATATATAATAATAAAATAATAATCATCATCATCAGGGTCTGCGGATCGCGTCAGGTCTCCGACCGGCCGTAGCATCATGCACCAAGTTCCTTCCATTTGACACGATCTCGGGCGGCTGCTATAGCCCTGGTTAATGTCATATTCGTAGGGTGACTATACCGTCTGTCCACTTTCTTGTTTTTTGCCGTCCTCTCTTTCGTTTACCAAGCCACCATTCCTGCATCAAGTCGTACTCGGTCTTGCAGCTCGACACAACATGTTCCGAAGTACGCGAAGCTTATTGCGTCAATTGTGCTCCAACAATCTCCCAGTTGTTACCTATACCTGTTGAGCACATTATTCATTAGTTTTTCCTCTCTGTCCAGCTGACCGAAGCAAACGCCTGTATGCCCATAGTTCAAAGGCTTCGACCCTTCTTTCTAGTCCGGGACTTTCTTCATCGCCA
>CALNVZ010001721.1:2994433-3009414 GCA_940671915.1 Paracentrotus lividus
AACCCCTCCCGATTCGCTTAAAAGAATTCGTTGTGCAGTCGTATTTACACTGCTATGCAAGATTTTTTTTAAAGTTGGGAACCCCCATGGTCTTAATGGGGCATGGTAGGAGGCCTGGAAAATCCGTGGATCGCAGGGAACCGGGGCCGCCTGCGCATACCATCGTGATTTTAAAGGCCCTTCAGCCACCCACCGCCCAAAGCCACCCCCACACGAAATAACGACGGATACAAATTCGAGGAATTAAATTATTTAGTGATTGAGCTGATAACGGAGCCAATTTTAGAAAGAACTTATTCTTAATATAGCCGGAGAGAGATTCACAGGCCGGCTAAAGGGAGGAAATAAATTTTTCATTAAATAAAGACGGAACGAAAAAGCCAAGTTGCGGAAGAATTCACTTACTTCTAAGTGGACTGTGTTAAATAGTCATCCGGGCCCGACTTTAGCAAGCGAAACAGTTCCTTATCCAAGATAGTAAGTCGCCCCGATAGATCAATTTTGTAAATAAAAATTCTCACGACAAGAAAATTCAAATTTAACCCAGCAGACATGCTGTTAAATCCTAATGAACACCCCTCCCCCCCCCTCCCCGGCCCCGCCCCCCGGCCCCACAACGTCGCTCAAAAAAAAAATCTGCCATATCTGGAGAAATTATTCACGAATTCAACTGAGGGTGTCCAGTAAAAACCAAAACACAGTCTCACACATCTATCTCTAACTATTTCGCTCTGGCAGTAATGATATCAAATTATCGCCATATGAACGACCATTTAACTTTCCTATGGAGAATAAAATCATCAAACCATTAATTCTAGTTAAATACCAGAAAACCAGAAACCTTCATCTCTAGTTAAGCCGCACATAGCAAACAAGAACCAAAATTGTGTCGTGATATTAGGACATGTAACTATAAACAACGACGTTAATTGCACTCTTATAGGGCAATTATAGGAAGACCTTCGAATGACCACGAACACCTATCCAAGTACCCTCCCCTTCCCCCTGCGGACTACCCGGACACGCAAGCGCGGAGGCCTCTGTCAAGAGGCGCTATTAGGAATATCTTATTATACCGCTTTGGGGCGCGGGGTCTAAAGAATCTGTAGACCTTCAATATCAACAAAGAGTATATTGCTCATATGCTCTCTCTATATCTCAACCTATTTCTATGTTATATATTAATATTATAACCGGAGTTTATTATTTCCATACTGGATAATTTTGTCAACTAAATACTAATAAACACAGCCTTTCGAGGGAAAAGCCCCCGGTGTTGTCCCGAACTCCGAGGTGCATATAATTTTACTTATCAGCCCTCGCACGAATCAGAGACACACGCTTGATACAGAGAGAAAAGCCCCGAAGAGACCGAGTAGTGTTACGAGCAGAAAGGGAAATAGGGGTGTCGCAATCACAGATTCCAGCCACACCAGCTCAGCTCGGCAACAGGCTCAAGACACGGCATCGCGTGCCATATTGAGCAGCGAACCTTACGGGGGGTCAAATATAGAGACACAATACCAAGCTCGCGCAGAATATCAAAAAGTACTCCTTCTTGGAAAAACCAGAGCTAGGTGAGAAGCAATGTAGAGAGTATAGAGGAAGGAGAGTGAAGGTGGTTGAGGATTGCCGGGCAAAAGATGAGCGGAAGACGAAACTGAGAGTAAGAAATGCCAAATGGAGTAACACTCTGCGCCACCTTTGTGGTTGTATTGGGGAAACTTGATATCTCTGCAATTTTGGTAATTATGACGATCATTTTGGAGTACAACTAAGCTTATAACTGGCTTTGATACCACAGAAATAACTGGAACATAGATACTATTTATTGTACCATGAAGACTCAACATATAAATTATTAACCATAAAAATACAGCATGCCAGGTCCTGTAGTCAAAGTCATTAAGGGATTAGAGGTTATTGTAGGTACACGACTGGAGGAAAGGGTGATGGGAGAAAACTAAGCAATAGAAACACTCGCCTCCAAATTTAATCTATGATTGTAAATTTAGCACCAATTAACAGGAGGTGTCAGCGCTTCATGCAAGGCAAAATATTAAAATTCCGTTTTGAGAAGGATATAGTAGGGATATATTACCCATGAGACATAGAGTAATCTCACTTCAAGAGAGAACAGTGATTAGAGCTCAAATAGCAAATGAAAAATAAAGGGTTCAATAAGGAAATTATCAAAGAGCATAAATTCCTAAGTGTTTTCGGCAAACACCTGCGGAGAGAAAGAAAGAAGAAATAAAGAGAATCTCGATGTTAGATCGGTAGCGAACCGCTGAGAACGAGCAAATAATATAAGAGGCGGAGGAAATAAGTGCAGACACAGGGATACGGGCCAGATAAGGCTGGTCCACTAGAATGGGACTGTGTACGGTCCGGTCGGCTGACTTTACCCCAGCCGGCTGTACATATCAACGATGTCTAGGATGAGCAGAACTCTGAGCTCCCAAGATTGGTAGTCCACATTTTCGGTTCGTATATGATCTAGGCAACTATGACAGTAAGATTGAATAGACACTATACTGAACCAAGGAGTCGTTTCATACCCATTCTACCAGTTATGCCATTGCACTCTTAGAGTCGCAATTTGGAGCCAAAAAAGGATATACATCACTCACCTTTAAAGCTTATAAACTGCTTCTATACATCGATGAGTCACTTAAAAACCATAATAATGCTCTTGAGGACAGATAAAACCAGAACATACACCACTTAGGAGCAAGGACTATCACCCTCTCAACCCCTTGGAGACTATATTTACCCCCCAGGGACAAACTTACACAGCTATTTTCCACTGTGTACTACACAGTGAGGCGCTCTAATTACAGATCATTCACCTAAGGTTGTACACTTTCTAAAATTGGCACAATACCACGTAATGAACTATACCTGCCCTAATTTTACCGTTTGAAAGGTCTGATATTATCTACCCAGAAATGTAATGATATTAACTCATCCAACATTTGGGTGATTATTAGATGACTTGATGAAACAATGGGAAAATTTAAAAAATAAATACAGGAAATATCTTGCGAAATTTACACTTCGTTAACAACTTTTTTTATCTTACACCTGTATCCTGGAAAAACAATACCCCCCATTTTTCAATGCAGACCCACAGAAACCTGCAGAGACATATCAATTTCCTTTCAGGAAAAGAGTATAGTTTTGAAATCACTACTGGAAATTACGGCGGGTATAGCCTTTCGAGATATCAGGTCCATTCTGAGGAGAAAAAGAGCGTTGTCAAGTCCAAATTGGCATGATCTAATGAAGGAACAACTAGCGGAGACACTTCATAGCCCACACATGCGCCAATTATTATTGTGAAATCGACTTGTCTAAAGAGCTAACTTGACATGGCCATATGTGCACTGAACAGCTCGTATTAAACCAAACATAGACACACACCTTTTGGCACCAATTCCCACGATCAGGAGTTGGTGTATATGCGCAGTGCGACTACACTACACTGGAACGAGATCCGACAGGGTACAAGGTTCTGACGTTCTGCCAATAGTCGACACGTCATATGGTTGTAGGATATCACTCGACCTAGACAGATGAGCGAATCAGAGTAGGAGGCTGGAGGCAGTTAATGTGGTAATATGTTATAGGTCTGGGTACGGCGTCTTGTTTAGTCTGAGACGAGGGGTATTTCATTCATATACTTCATGTATTCGAAGGCTAGTAAGTGGAAGGTATCGTGTCCCTACAAATCTGGATGAATAGCAAAAGAAGCAAGTGGAGAGACGATATGCAGGTGTCACGGATTCAATTATATGAGCGAAGCACACCTGCAACAGCTGTCCGAAGTGCGCTGGAGGCTAGTCGTATAAAGAGGTCTACCAGCAATGAAGTAGAGAGGTGTGAGCGAGGAGATACACTATGATTATAGAGCAGGGAGAGATTGGAAAGAAAGAAAGAATAGAAAGCAAGAGCGCCGCAATATTGTAGAAAATATCCTGCTTTCAGAATCAAGTTGAACTGGCCGGTGATTCGCCCACTTCTCTTTCATCCACTCTAGTTCACACGAGCGCGTAAATAAGAAACAATGTATCTCGATACTTGATGGAGATGATGCCCGTGGTGCGTTCACTTACTGAATCATTGATAAAAGACTACAATATGAATATGGGTTTCCAACTTCATGCTGGGCATATTTGATGATGATGCTACAATGCCGCCAACATCGCACTGAGCACAAACAAAACCGCCATCGAGCATCCCTTTATTACCTCTATTTAGATATTTGTTAAAATATGCAGATTGACAGTAATCGATTAGCATGCATATCAATCTTACTACTCATGTCAGCTGATATGTCTTGAGATACCATATTCTAATGGTATGGATGCGTACAGTCTTTCATTCACCACCTATAACACTTCAAAAATTCTTTTCGATTCATTTTTAGAACTAACGATCTAGAGGGAAAGGGACCCATCTCCTAAGTGGTGTCACATGTCGTAGATCCTCATTCTCTGTACTAACTAACACCTCTCACAATATCTTAGTCCGTGATCTTCCTGTTTTGACTCTAAATTATATATGATGCGCGTAATCATGCGCTCGACAGGGAAATACTATTGACTCAATGGGCTTGAATCTGTTGCAGATATCTCTGTCTCGAGTCATATATGAGACATATTACTCAGGCAATGATTTATTGACGCTTAACTACAAAGTAAAAAAAAAAAAAAAAAAATTAAAGCAAAATAGCAAGCAGCACCCTGATCACAACTTCAAATTATTAGAGGTAATATAAGTAATGAATAAACCTTATATGTATCGCAACAATTATAGAGAATACTATCATCTCAACACTGTATAGGAGGAGTAATGATATCCTATATATATCTAGCAAAAATATTGTATTAGAACTATTCACTTACTACTGAAACAAAGTTACAAGATTCAGATAAAAACCAAGACAATTCAATCATCAATAAAAATATGATTCCGACCCACATTTCCTTAGGGTTGGTTAAGATTATATTTTAATAGTTTTCTTACAGTGTATGTAAGAACTTTGGGCCCATCATATCTGCTACAGAGAGTAGGGATATTCTGTGATACTTTTCCGAGTTACTATACTGGTATTTCTCTTATATCACAACTAGGAGAACTTAACATGCCGTATCTCCTAAACTAGTCTTCTAATTCATTATGTATGTTTTTAGAGCTATCATAAATTGAGCCACTTTACGAACATACTCTGAGACTAAAAATCAAAATGCGCGTGATAAAAACTAAGGAGTAGAGGATTTCATAACTACACAACAATGAAGTTCACTTTCATTCTCCCAGACCCCTGAAGCACACTGTTGCTGTCTAAAATGTGAGTGGATGGTCCAGTTTCTTGCTAATAGCAATATGCGTTGATTATAAGGATAGATTTGCATCAATATTACTTCTAGGTTTCTCATTTACATAAACACAAATTACAATTTGTTTAACACATTAAACCACACTTACATCCGCTACCGCTTTTTTGCAATTTATCTGCCTCCTGCTACTCTCTTGAAGACTTTTGCGAGGTATCCAGGAGGGCGCCTAGTTTATATAATTCCCCGCATGGATTGAATCACACTTTTTCGATATTTAGTTCTTAGAGTTTTCAGCTCAGTGAGAGATGTCATGCAGTTTGTGGCTCTCCATACATGGACTGAAACATCTTCGTCTCTTCCGCTGATTTATATTCTAGTCTAGACTACTGCATTCATTCAATCATGCCCGCGACTACAGCCTCGACACGCTATACACAACAACGTTAATGACAGTTGTTTTGCAGACACGGCATTTTACGTCGCTCAGCATGTGTAGCAAGTATAGACCGAGGACGCAATGCGTTCCATTGCACGCTAATTGTTGGAATCATCAGCAGACTATTGCACGAAAAAACGAAGACGCCTTCTCACAAAGAGAGCTTAGCATCCTTGAGCCTGAAGTGTTTAAAAAACCTGTAGTATTATTACATGCTATATTAAATTTCTGGTTCTATCTTAAAATAGGAGCTTTATTGTAACACCCCTTTTGATGTTAACGGTACATCCCCTATATGATTAATAATACTTTCTAAATTTAAATGATGGAGACCTAGAGATGCACTGAGCATCACATTGTGTAACAAATATCCTGTGCATATTCCAAACAGATTCTCCTTCTATAAATTGGTTCTCTCAGGAATCGAACTACACACACACCATCAGCAGTGGGCGCAAGCCAACAGCAGGCATGAGACCATTACCTTTACTGGAGCATGAGGAGGAACACCCTGGATCAATTTACCGAGAGTATATCCTGCAAAACCTAAACGAGAAAAGTGCGTCAGGATGCCGCCCATTGCAGGAAGCTTAATGGTGAGTACATGAGCCACGGTACCAGATGGAGATTCATTGCCACTTCTTACTAGAGTGTCTGGGATGGTTTCAGTTCACCAGAGATGTTGAGAATAGTGGACATGATGCTGAGGGAGGTACAAATATGTGGCAGGCATCATGGTGGTTTTGTAAGCTCTTTAATAATAGCACACGGGTGAGTTGAAAGAAAGTGGTTTGGCTGAATGACACAGAGGTAAGTTGCCACGAGATTGAGAGCCAATGACAATTACAGGGGTTAGCATAGATGTGACCAGGTTTTTCGCGAATATTAGCTGAAGGATATGAGTGAACGACAAGAAGTTGGCACTTATTGACTATGAGTGCTTAAATTCAAGTCTTTCGGAATCATATTCTGTCTCGTACAATTTTTTTTCTTTTTTTTTTTTTTTGGCTTAATAAAGTAATCTTGAGCAGTAGTAGACTTGATCATATACCACTAAATTCATTGGATCTAGTTATTTACAGTTCTGACACATTATGAGCAATCTTGCGCAGGCATGGTTCGTAGTCACAATCCCGCACGTTTTTGGGGATGTAGAGGGGTGGACCCAAGTGTCGCACACGATGAAGGACACAGATGATACTGAGCGTATCAACTATAAAAGCTGCCTCACAGAGAGGTACTGGCCACGGGCTATTCATGGGGCCTACTTCTCGGTATTAGACCAGCACTATGGTCTTTTTAATGTGAGGATCTATCATATGCACCATGGAGAGGCACTAGAGTGCAGAAACACAGCATTCGTACAGCGACCTAATTGTTAAAAAATTCAATCCAATGACGTGCGTTAGAGAGGCGACAGGTGCATCTACCATCCTACATAACATGATTGGTAGCCATGATCCCATATCATGTGCGTACGTCAACCCCCAGATCCGGTGTCATGGGCACCAGTGTCGACTATTATGAGCCTAGTATAGTTAATAAACCCAGCAATTTTCTATGTCGAGAATTATGTCACACTATATGTATTGCGAGGCACTATATTCTCCACAACCTTTCTTTGTTGCGAAAGGCAATTTTAAATGTAATTAGATACCCTTATTGGCGGCTAGAATACATGAACATGATAACCAGGTGTGGGTGTAAGTTTTGAAACCCTCACAACATGAAAACAGACAATCCTCCCACATTAATCTGCAAAATAGCCCTCAATCATGCGTCTCTAAATGTTCAACACGTAACTCATACTGAACTCCCACAAATTCATGAAATTGAAAATTGGCCTCATTCTTGCTACAATGTAGGTCAGCACACCCAACGTCAACCTACACTGAATGTAAAAATGGCCCTCAAAATGGGTACACTCATCTTGAACACGAAATCTACGCACAGATTGTAAATTACCCATGTAGCCCCACATGCTCCACACTATGTTCTAATCCTCTTAATAATGCTAGTCAAATATTGACCGATTTAAGTAGGTGTGTCACTTAACATTTTGGATTGCCATGACATCATAATGGAAAAAATTATACCAAAGTTTAATGTGAACCGCACTACATTGCAATAACTACTGTCACTTGTCGAGATAAAATGTATAACTTATTCAACATTGATTAATAGATTATACTCTATATTTAGTAGGAGATTAGTTGAGCCTGCAATGAACAAAAATGTTTCAATTACGATTATAAGCATTAACATGTAAGAAAGATTTTGGAAAATCTTTCTATATTATGTATTATTTTCATTACATTCATTAATGTTTCATCATTCATTAATGTTTATAAAAACAAGAAGATTAGATAAAAGGAATTATCCTAAAGAATTATGCCATTTTGCGGGCGGCATTCTTTTTCCTTTTGGGTGCAAAATTGTAAGAACATGTTTCTGAGATTATCAGAGTTGTCAATGTACTGCAAGAACAAATACTCGTGGCGTATAGAAATGAGAGTCCCATTGGTTTGATGCAGATAATAGAATAAACAAACCTGGAGAACTACATAAGAGTAATACCATTTCAATATGGTTTATAACACCCAAAAATACCCCCGGCAATCTTAAAAAAAACAAATTTAAAAAAATCACTCACGGTCACTTGAAGAAAGGTGTAGAGATCACTTTATTGCAAATCAAAGGGAACACAGGTTAACACACCCTGCCAATGACCCACGAACCTTCATAGAGAATTCAATGCACGAATATATTCAGCCATCTCACTTCATTGTCTACATTAGTCATGAACAGGTTTATGTGCATAGATGGCATTAGTTTTTACAAGAAAGATAGCTTGTTTGTTTAACAAGCCATAATTTTTGGCGTTCAGCTTGACATTTGTGAAAAGATATTTGGGAATCGCATTTTCCATAAAATTTCCGTAAAACATGTCCAGATTGATGAATGAGGCTGCTCATATAAATAACATAACACAAAAAAGACACTTATAGAGAGCAAATAACAGAATTTAACCCCATTTTGCTCAGTTTATATCCCTAAAAGGGACTCATGTGACTTTTCTCAAATTGGCTATTATTATGTGTGTTCAATCACGAATCATATTGGATCATACCCGATTTTTACACACAAGCTAGCCAGATAGTTGATAAATCATTACCAGTAAATCTTGTTACTCAGACCACTCCCCCCAGATTTAATAAACCGTTTAACATATGCGTGTGGTGTTGGAAATGTGTGTGTATTTGTGATGTGTGTGTACTTGCCTGTTGTGTGATGTGTGCATGTGTGTGCATATGTATTCCCATTGGAGAATGATGATGCATGTGTGTAATATTAATTGACAACTGTTGTTCACATTCCGCATTATTATGCATATATGAAACGATTTACACTTTGCGGTTGACAATTTCAGACATCAAGTGTTAAAACGAAAACTTTTTACGATTTGTGGCGACATGTTTAATGACATTAGTGTCATTTTTACATTTGTGGTTTGACGTGTTGACATTGAGGGCTTTTTACTCTGTGGTTGACGTTGTTGTGACATTTGAGGGCTATCTTCTTACCACTTCTGGTTGGACTGTTGTGAATATTGAGGGATTTTACAATTTTTGTGAAGTGGTTGATGATTTTGTAGGTGCTCACAGGGTTGACCATTTCTTTGGTTTATATTTCCAGTCCTTAAATATTGAGAATATTTATATTCCAAGCAATTTTTAACATAACAGTTCTTTGTGCAGGTTGCGTTTGATATTTCAAGCAATTATACGGTGAGGAGGAAGAGGGAGCAGTACCCCTGAGATCCCCCGGCCTGGTCGCGACCCTGATGTTATGCATTAAGGAATATCTTCAATCTATATCTGCTATTATCATGTCATTTATCTTGGAAGTAATTTATAACCATTTATTCTAATTTAACAGTATTTTTTTATACATGTTCTCTGTAAGGTTCATGTTAAACATTGGGGAAAATATCACATTATGTGTCCTGAGGTGTTAGGCGAACGCATACACCCTTAATATATTATTGTTCTCACAATTTTTCTAAGAGTGTAGTCTTTTTTTGATATTTCTAAACTTTATTCATCTCTATATGAATAGACAAATTTCAGGTCGATAATCTGATTATTTTGAAATAAGAGGAGTCAAAATTTTTTCAAACGTCACATCCCTTCAAGTTCCCAGTGATTTTACGAAGCGCCTAAACCATTGTTTAAACGCCGACCAGATGTCGAGCAGGTAAAGCGTATGCATTGAGTTGATTATTTGTATTGTAGGTAAGAGATTTTAAATCTATCATAATGTAGTTGACTCACTTTTAGGCTCCAGTACGGCTAGACCTGGCAAGAGGGGTGACCTCTACTGGTGCTTTATTATGTCCATCATTTATTTCAGTGATTTCACATTATTTAAATACCCGCTAGGTAATTCTAATAAGAACCAAAGCAATATGTGAGTATATAATTCGAGGCTAATCGCTATCCATATCATACATGAACAAGAGTACACTAGATCAAAAAATGGGGAGAAAAAAAAAGAAAAACACTGTTAAAAAATATATTGCAATGCTCTTTAGACAGGTGACAAAAAGAAATGCCGCGTGTGAATCTAATTGTATGAATAATTGATATGTTTTCAGTATTGAATGCCACATCCCAATGTTGCTAATAGACCAACTTACTCAAACAAGTCTGGGAGGACTCAAGACGAGAAGAAAAGGTAACCGCTCGTAAGACAAAATGTTTCTGACTTATTCGCTTCATGAATTTAATTCACAAAGGGATAATGAGAAACGTAAGTCTGAGTTCATTGTCCAAAGATTAGATAAGTGCAGTAGCATAGACACAATACTGACAAAGCTACTCTAGAAAAAATGTTTTATGATTTATATGGTCTACAATAGGAATTTAAAAAGTTTAAAACACTCCCCGATATATAGGCCTATATACTGACCTAAAACGGGGAATTTAAACAATTTTATTTTTACCCCTATGAAAACAAAATCTGAATATTTTAAACAAAACTTTAGTGGCTTTAATATGTATTTTAAATTGCCACCATGAATACGATTATTGCCCCATTAGAATTACATCAGACGCTGCGAGTGCAAACTTTGCAATTTAATTACCTGGAAGAACGGCATGTTAATATAGCCATGTTGTTATGCCGGAGGCGGTAGAATGAATTTGAAAGTGCCGGGTCACGATGGGAAACGGGCATTTTGCCTGAAAAGGGGGCAATTGAGACCAGAGGTATAAAAAGAAATGTATTCGGATGAATAGGGGGAGCGCCCCAAAAATTGCATTTTAATTGATGTCTTTAAGAATGTGTTTTGTATTTCATTAATGACAAAAAAAGCAAAGCGAGCGCGAAGCGCGAGCCGAAAATTTTGAGATAACTGTGCAATATAGACTATATTTAGTATCCGCCAGCGCGAAGCGTGAGATGAAAACTTTTAGGTAAAAATTTGAGTTAACTGCGCATTATGTAGGCCTATATACCCTACTCAATAATTCAGTATCTGCAAGCGTGAAGCGCGAGCCGAAATTATTGAGCTCAAAATTGGAGATATTTGTGCATTATGGTTAAGTACCCGCTAGCGTGAAGCGCGAGCCGAAAATTTTGGGTTTTAAAAGATATATAGAATAAAGGGGCACTTTCTAATATAAGAAATTGTAGATAATTGTGTTTTAGAGACCCTATTTAGTATCCGCGAGCTCGAAGGGCGAGCTGAAAGTTTTGAGGTAAATATTGGAGTTATATGTGCATTATGATTTAGTATTATGATTTTAATATTTGAGTTAATTGTGCATTCTGAATTGGTATAAGATTTTGAGTTCAAAATTGGAGTTAATTGTGCATTATAATGTAGTATCCGCGAGCGCGAAGCTCGAGCCGAAAAAATTGGGGTTTAAAAGATATATTGAAGAAATAAAGAGGGCATTTTCTAGTATTCTTATTCTTATTCAAATTATTTTGAGTAGTAGCTGGAAAGCCGAGGCGAGGTCCATGTTGTACCACCCCCGCCCCCACCGCAGCTCAAGTTCGGAGTGATGCCCATGAATACCGGCCGCTCCTACAGGCTTAAATATATCGTCGATATAGGGCGGAGTCGCCCCTCTCTTGATCTTAAATTATGAAGAAGAAGAAGAAGAAAAAAAAAGAAATGACAAAGAAAGAAGAAAGGTTAAATGAATGTTTTGATTACTTGGTGTCATGTTAGAAATCTTGCAATATATTATGTCGAACTGAGAATAAAAAGATAGCAACCCTTGCGTCAAATTGTATACCTGAGCCAATCGTGGGAGAATGCATTTAAATACAGAACAACTGTTGAGTTGTTTACAAATTAGCCGACTACTCAATTAAGCGCCGCGTAATCTCCATAAATATGTCATACGCGCGCATGTCGGCAATTATCATAGAAACGCGGTCTTTTTTGTTCTTCAACATCAAAGCGCAACACACTTTCCCACGCGTATACTTAAAACTTGCATCTGATCTGCGGAAGAATTGTGTCTGAAATAAAATCATTCTCATCATGGACTCCGTTCGAGAAGCAATGGCCCGAATTCACAAAGGAGGATTCTGCAAAACCCACGGATCCGTGGGTTTTTTAATCGACGGCTCCACGGATCCACCAGTTTATGATTCACCAACAGTTGACCAAAATTATGACGTATTATGACGCTGTGGATCTGTGGATTCAGTCAAGTCCACCTTTGTGAATACCAAATTGAAAATCCTAGATCCAACCATAGGTTAAACCCATGGTTGAAACCTTGGATTTTGCAGAATCCACCTTTGTGAATTCGGGCCAATGTTTTTCTCTACTCCCACCCCTCCATTCTTCGACGATTGTTTGGACTTTGTTTGGTTCCCTTCTATATATTGACATATTCTATGCCTTGATTGCGCGAAAGACTTTGCATGAGACTGGAGGGGAGGGGCGCGCCCCCGAGTCTCCTCCGGTCACATTCGTCCATGATTTTTGATAACCGCTCGGTTATCAAAATATAACAAAAGGGGTCAAGTATGTGTGTCTGTGTCCAACTACAAGCGTCCGTGCCTCACGGCTAAAAAATCAACAAAAATGCTACTTTACTATTTAAGGCTGGTTACATTAATGTAAATATTGTTGGACGGAGCTTCCAAACTTCTGTGCAAATGTGAATTTATTCAGAATAGAAAACACGCTATTTCTCGATCTCTAGAATTATGAACTTCAAAATTAAAAAAAAATGCAAGTTCTCCTCTATTTCTCCTATTATATTTGGGAAAGGCGCGATACAAATATTGGGTATTATTATTATTATTATAATCTATTAATATTATATTGTTATTTTATTTAATGAATTATTTTCATAAAAACGACCGGTTCAGAAAACTACTAAACACAGCCTTTCGAGAAAAGCCTCCCCGGTGTTCACGAAAGGGTGCGGCCATCCCCGCTCCACCCCAGCTCCGCGAACGCAGACGATCGTTGCAAGCCCCCCCAAGAACTCGGCCGCGGATGGTCCGATTGCCGTGAAATTTTGCACGAACGTCGCTGCACATGTAAAGGGAGTCGTTGATATGTTTTTTTTTTGAAAAAAAATTTCACATAATTAATTTATGCTAATTCTATGCATTCACGGATGCAAATTAAAATCTTTTTTATTAAATCGTTTAATATTTCATTAATAATATAGTTAGAAGCCCAAATTTTCTTCTAAAAGTTGCGAGTAGCATAGAACAGTAGAATTACAAATTCGAAATTTCAAATTATTTCTTTGTATTCTAAGTTATGATTTCATTATCTATTGGTTATTTTTATGATTCTTTGTTTCTGTAATTTAATGCTGAGAAATGTATTGATCAATATAAAGAAGAATTATTAATGAAAAGCTAAACACAATACAGTGTTAAAAGCAATTAGAAAAACATATTAACAACGCAATGCAAAATGACGATTTTCGTCAATTTGGACCTGACATGCGATCACATAAGTTGCGTGAAAACAACAACGATGGTCCGATACTTTCAAACTGGGTGTCAAGAATTGCGGGACCACTATAAAAAGAAAAAAGTCATAAAGCGGCCGGGTTCGATCTTGCAGCGGTGCGCGGTCATCCGGATTTTGTACCAGGGGGCTCAAATTGACCCCCCCCCCGTCTTGAATAGTTCCCAAAACCATATGTACACTCCACCTAAAATTACTTAAAACAAATGAAACTCAACAGGAGCTAGCCACAATATAATACTTCAAAATAGATCAAAATTTGATACATAAATTTCTTACTTTGAAATATGACAAATCTTGATGAAATAGCAAAAAAGGGTACAGCACCACCTATTTGGTGGCGAGCATAACACACGACCAATTATATTTTTATTCCATTACATGGTTCTATTCTAGTGCCGTATCAATTGACTTTGGCGATCATGCTGTTCCAAAACTCTCTGGCCCATATTCTGATAGCCTGGTTTAGCTTAACCCAGGGTTAAGGGTAGTTTAACTCTAGTCTAACTCCTCAATTTAACCCTGGGTTAAATTGTCATATTCTGATAGCAAAGTTTAGCTTAACCCAGGGTTAAGTATGGTAATAAATCCTCCAAAATTTAAACTACCCCAGGGGGTAGTTTAAGCCTGGTTTAATTTTTGGACATCATCGTTGCTACAGCCATTTGCACCTTAGAAACAACACAATTAAAGTTAACTTTTGTGATAACGGGGCGTGGGAGGATTATGAAAACAATTTTAAAATGAAAAATAATCCAGATTTATTAATCTGTCATGATGAAATACGTCCAATCCTCAATACTAAATGGATGCACTACCTGACAAAAATAAAATAAAAAAAATCATCAATCAACCAAACCTGCCCCGCCCTAGACCAGCGCGGTGCGTACTATTAGCAATGCGCGTATTGCATTGTTGCATGAGGTGCGTTGCACTGCTGCGCGACCCTGACCTGGGAGCGCAGCTCGAGACGAGCTCTACAGAGCATGCGTAATGTGTTTAACCCAGGGTTAAATGGAAATCTTGGGTTTTGTTAAACTAGGCTATCAGAATACCAATAGGACTTAAACCATTCAGCAAGTCCAGTGAGCGCCCAAGATCGCTTTTGGAACATCTGGGCGTCGGCACAAAAGTCTCAACTCCTCTCACTCGTGTCTCGTTCGACTCCCTGCATACTGTG
>CALNVZ010001721.1:3022115-3035198 GCA_940671915.1 Paracentrotus lividus
AAAAGAGAGAGATAAGTGCATATATCCATTTACTTGTATGTTACTAATAATGAGCATAAGCATTTTTATATGTTTGTTTCAAAAGTGAGAATAGAATAATTGAGTAGTATTGACATATTTTGCTCCCCAATGCGACATAATGCTCCGGCTGTATTTCGTCTTGTAATATACCGCTTGCTTGGGAAGGCCTTATTATAATAGTCATTTAGACTTCGATTATAATAGTCTGTGTAGGCCTTTAGAATTTACAGCGGAGCAATATTATAGTATATAGCCGAATACCCAAAACAGTCTGTCAAATTATCATATATATAATTTTCTTGTATAAATTATATTGATCATGAATAAAAGACAGATTTTGTTTCCGCCTGGTGTCTTTCATTTTTTTCCGCTTTTCCCCTACTTTCTTCTTCTATATCCTCTTACCTTAAATCCTCTGATCTTCAGTACTTTGTCGGTCCTTTTCAGCATTCAGACAAAAATGTAAGTATCATGCATGCATGCACATAAAAACAATTAGTAAAGCAAAAGCAAAAAAAATAGACATGAAACATGATAGATTTAGGGGTAATAGCATGCATTCTTAAGTGAGATAACAATCATGCAAATATAATTTGATAGCAAGTATAATGACGTAAATTTAAGGCACTTGTGTCTCCATGTTTTTATCCCTAGCTAGTGGAGGATCTAAGAGTTTTAACTGGGAGGGGGGCCAAAAATTTCAACGTATAGCAAAGAGTCCGTCATTATTTTAGTGGAATATTTCAAAATGATAGGAGGCGCGCATCCCCTTCCGCGCCTTGATCCTGGCACTTGCTCTTAATGATATTGAATAATAAAAGAGTTTGGAGGCTTCCGTGAGCCTCCTTCAAGGCTATGTGCCCCCCCCTCCCGTATGTGAATGAAGTCATAGATTAAAGAAACTTATACCAGGACTTAATCCCCTGGTTATAACTCTAGACAGACAATACAGCCAAAAATAAATATTGCTGCTAAGACGACGCTTACATGCATGTTAATAATTTTTGTAGTGATACAAGAAAATTAATTATTTTACAATTTACTTTTAACAGTAATGCAACAAACAGGCGTAGATCCCTAAACTGGGGGGGGGGGCTTGCATATAGAAGCGTCACCCACACTCCCCTCCCCCGAAACGCGAGGGATTTTACACCATGGTAACAAATAATTTCATTCATAGTAATGTTTTGAGAGTCTTCTTCATAACAAATCAATCAGTGGTTTATTTTCAATGATAATCAGTGAGCCCTACATGATTGACAGCTGATTGACGGCTGAAATCAGTGGCAGATCCCGGATTTCATTACAGGGGAGGGGGGGGGGGGGGCAAAGTTTGAATTCAAATTATAGTACACCGGAACCCTATTTTTTTTCGCCACACCGGGTGAGCCAAGAGCTATGTTATTTTTTTCAAGTCACGCTGATCATGGCGATATGGGGGGGGGGGGGGTTGGCCGGGAGGTGTTAAATTAATTCCAGTGATCTGGTATCAGCCATAGGGGTAAGTTTAGATTACTCAATCAGGTTAGCAATCTATTTTCCCTCTAATTTATTTCCCCCTTTTTTCGGGGGGGGGGGGGGGCACCGCATCCGCCCTGGAAATTAATTTGTAAGTAATAGGCCTATAGGCCTAACGCAAAAGTCATACATTGATTAACAATAACAAAACATCACAAGTAAATATATGAATGTATGTAAAAATAAATTACAGTAGCACTAGCCAAAAATAATGATTAAGGTTTTTTTTTTTTTTTTTTTTTGTATTAATTTATTTCGGGGATAACATAAAATAAGAGCATTATTTCGAATTTAGGAAGTCTATTAAACATGAAAAGCCACTTTTTCATGTTTTGAATGTTTCGATAGAAGAATGTCTGATGACCTGACGGAGGGTTGTCAAGTGACGTCCTGGAACAAGGATTCGGAATTTTAAAACGGAGCTTTCTCAATACTGCAGTTGGTTTGTCCTGTAGAAATAGAGAGAGAGAGAAAAAAGAGAAAAAGTCACGTATTGAAGTAATATACAAAGCACGCACAAATTCACATCTATATTCTACCGCCCCCCCCTCCCCCGTCCTCCCCGCCCATGCACCCCAACACTATGGCCCAATATTCCACAACGTAACAGCTACAGAATGCGGCCACAGCACAACACACACGCGCTCACACCTTGGCCGTACCCAGCCCACTAGCTATAATAGCCGTCCCACCCGTACCGTTCACTCATCGTGTGAACAATAGCCTAAATGCTGTCTTCTATTATATATCTGGTCACTCGCCCCCAATCATTGTCAGTAAGGCACCCGGTGCACGTATACACTCGACTCAATCACCCACATATACATACCAAGTCAACATACACACAAAAATATGCACACATACACATACACATGTGCTGGACACCCGGCCGTTTCACTCATATTTTGAAAAATAAATGCCATCTATTTTCCATTTCTCAACATAACTACACAACTCTCATTCACTAACAATTCTCTCAATGTCAATCATACAATGCAACATGTGCAACAACGTACAATGCGCAAACAGCTACAATGCAGAGAGATGGTTCACCACAAAAGCATTCGCACGCAATCACACGCAATCGCACGTACGTATTCACATGCACAATGAGTGCGACGATTATCAACAACAAAACACACACATCATGCGTGCTCGAAGATCGTACGGCCATATAGGTATAGTCGATGAACTCAATGAACTTTACAGAAAGCAATGTTAGAATGTGCAAACAGGCTTTATTTTAATAACATGTTCAACCCTCCCCCTAAATTACTAAAAGAAACGCATAGACTCAACACAGACTGAAACGATGGGCAGTAACAAGAAGAAATATGTTGAAAGCAAACAAACGACTGTCTGCACAACTCTAGTTACGCAATTTGCGGATCGCGGGGCGTCATCACGTGATTCCAAATAATGATATTCATCACATGATGACGTCATAAAATAACATTTTTGCTTTGCGCTGCTTCATTTTTGAAGTTTTTTGGCTAAAAATTATTTTAAAATGAATCTAATATATCTTCTATCTTCCATTACCTGCGCAACTTGTCAATTTTTTTTTTGCCATTTTTATAAGATTTTTTCATCATAACTCTTCTTATAACGCTCATCGCCTATTTCCGCAACAAATGACATGTTCATTGATTCAGTGTCTAGGGTGAAGGTAGATAACATATTTTTAAATCTTTTTAGTTGCCAGCGCAAGGAATTTAAAAAAATTTAAATCCCGACCTTGGAAAATTTTGGTGCGCGTCTTCAGTTAGCCTTTTGCAGCGATTCGCGTCATTTTTAGGATGTAAACAGCCCCACAAATCTTGGATTATCGCGATCATCGGCATCATTCGAGTAAGTGTATATATGAATACGGAAAGCCTACCTTTCCTTATCAAAAATATATCCACATAATTTTTTTTCATTATTTTTTATGTGGATTATTAAGTACTTTTCAGTCATAAATGGTGATTAAATCGCGTGAAGTTCGTTACTAGCATTACGTCATTGATAATGACGTAATGTTACGTACGCGTATTTATGTTTTGTAAACAAGATCGCACGGCCGAATTGGCTGCCCTACCCATGACACAATTTCTTTGTTCATATTATTGTGAGCGATTTAGACTTCTACGTGTGCTCCACATACAGCTGCAAACGAACATTAGTCAGTACAGAAAAATGGCTGTATGTCGCCCTCTTGGTTGCTGATAAACCTTCTCAATTATAATTAGCAAAACCAGCTTTAAACCTACCTCAGAATAAATTAAGATTTATATTTCTCTTCTTTATTCTAAAAAGTAACGTTAGACCTTTTTTGTGAAGTCGAGTCTTGCAGTTTTTCTTGCGAAATGGGTCCACTTTGGTTATGATTGACGACACACACACAACAAAAGCGGTCTTTATCGGGAACAGCTGAATCGTGTTGTTCGTTCAGTTACGGTCAACGGCGGGCAACGCACGTCTTCAGACACTCAGTTCAGTCATCGCAACCAGGAGTCGGAGCTCCACGCGATAGCTAAGCCTAAGTAATCAGAGCGCCCAACAATGAAAATGCATTGTTCTCTGGCTCTGTACGAACGAACTTGTAGGCATTTCGATGTGCCCTTTGGCTTAACAGCGATGAGCATGATGAGCGAATACTCTACACTAACTGGAAGAAGAAACACTAACAAAAATTCCCACGCGTGGGACCGAATCTTGAAGATAATTCGAAACGTTAACACATTTGATTATTAAAACCATTTAAAACAGCTGAAAATGACACGGTAATTAATATAACTCCATGATTACGATATCAATGAAATGATTAACATCCTACTTACATATAGATCTATGTGATGACTATTCACACCTTCCATACAACGGCAAAATCAGTCTAGAATCTAGTCGCGTCTGACGGTCGCTATGCGGCGAAAATATTAAATATATATCCGCTGAAATATGCGCGCACAGAATTCTGGGATACAAATCAGCGGGCTGCCGAGCCGGTGTCGGAGGCGAAAACGTCCGGCCAGTCGATATCCGTCCGTCATCTGGTCATGCGCACTTACATGTAGATATGCAGTGTGTTCATAAAAAAAGGTAATCGAAGTTCAAGGTCATTTCAAAAGTACGGTACCGGTATATGGTTTATTTTTGTGATTTGTTTACTAAAATACTGTGTAACTCATCAGCTTTAATTTGAGACATTGCTTACGTCCAAACTGTAATGGGTCACAGAGTCAGAGGATCATTTGAAGGTAATACATACAAAACCCATTTTTTCCAAGTTTTTCGTTTTTAGGGTATGAAACCAACTTTTATAAAATTTTGGTTTCATATTTTTGGGGGTTTCTGTCACACAAATTTTCAATGAAATGCAATCTCATTTGTCAAAGGAAATATCTCAATGGCAATGACATGCCTTCTCGATTATGCACGAGTCTCTGGAGTCTCGGAGACGGGTCGCCGCGGCGACTCTGATTCTGCAGGAAGTCGCGAGAAACATCAAACAAAATTGTCAAACATGTCCAATCTTTTAGTAGACTTCGTTAATTCAATTCAATCAATTCAAATTTATTTCGTCCATGATCACAATGCAATACAAATGGAAATTTGGTGGGATTTTCATAGCTAAAGAACAACATCAAAAGGTTTTAAAACTGGTACACTAATATAAATGAATACATACATAGATACAAGTCAACATATAAATATCAAAAAGAACTATACACTTTTGAAATGGCTGCCAAATAAAAGATATATGATTTTAGGTAATGAAATTTATATGTATGGAAAGATCAATATCCCAACTTTCATATGACACCAACAAATCTGAATATAAGTCATGCATGAATGAGCAGCGTTCACTTTTGTAAAGGGTATGGAAATTAGGGTGCGCAGGAATTGCCCTACCAATTTGTAAGCTTGTCATTTGGAGCTCTTGAAATTGAGGATGATATGCAGAATTACTAATCAATTATGATGAGTTGGGGTTTGCTAAGTGAAAATTGTGGAATTTGGGATTACAATTTCAAGCATGAGTGAACAGGAATATGTATTTCCTATTGTTGCATTGTAACTTTCCAAGGTATATTTAGTGAGGTCCTTCAGTGGTGTTTAATCTCGCTCGCTCTCTCTCTCTCTCTCTCTCTCTCTCTCTCTATCTCTCTCTTTGTCTTCATCCCTCTCTCCCTCTCTCTTTCTTTCCCCCTGTCTCCCTCCCTTTCTCTCTATCTATCTCTCTCTTTTTGCATGGGTGTGTTTTGACCATTCATATTCATTGGTTTCTACTCCAAATATCCTGACTACCTTCCCGCATCCCGGTCTACTCACATTTACCCCAATTGGAATGGTTGATGACAGTCTATCAATCTATCAATCAATCAGTCACATAAATTAGACTATCAACACCCAGCTAGCAATCATTTAATCAACAGTGTAACAGTCTCCAAATGTTTCAACTCAATGTAATCAATCAAGCATTACATCATCTTCATACAGTTATTTCAATCATCATGTCTTACTGTTATCCAATAAATTAATCAACTCAATTGATTAACCAACCAACTATCCAGTACAGTGTAACACAAATTTGTGAAATTAATATGTCAGTCTTTATTTTCAGTTTAATTTTGTTCTTTTCGATTTTACAACTGTTTCATCCATCCTGTAACAAAACAAAAAGGAGGGGGGGGAATCTGATAATGCAAAAATGAAAATAAAAGTCTGTAAGATCAATGCTCAGCGTGTCCTCTCCTCTTTCGATGCACAACCTGTTTGTTAAACAAAAACAAAAACAAAATGTCACTGATGTTGGACATTCAGACAATCCAAAAGATCATGAAAACGATCATCAAATGTGATCAAAAATCTTACCCTGCATCTCACTATGTTCTGCACCCAATCCTGACTACCACTATACACACCACTGAATACACCTTGGAAAGTTACAATGCTATAAAAGGAAATACTATCCTGTTCACTCATGCATGAAATTGTTATCCTCAATTCCACAAATTTCACTCAGCAAACCCCAACTCATCATAATTGATCAGTAATTCTGCATGCATCCTCAATTCTAAAGCTCCAAATGACTTTCTTCATACAAATTGGTAGGGCAATTCCTGCGCACCCTAATTTCCATACCCTTTACAAAAGTGAACGCTGCTCATTCATGCATGACTTATTTCGAACTTTTTGGTGTCATATGAAAGTTGGGATAATGAGCTTTCCATACATGTACATTTCATTACCTAAAATCATATATCTTTTATTTGGCAGCCATTTCAAAGTGTATAGTTCTTTTGGGACGCACTGTAGAGTCCCGTAGACGCGAACACGAGCGAGGCCCAGATCCAGAGTGTTGAAGCCCTTCACAAAGTAGTTATGGCAGCGATGGCGGCCCTTTCAAGGCGAGACGCCCGCAGCCCCCCCCCCCAGGGGTGGATCCAGCATTCTTCAATATAGGGAGGGCCGGATTTTTTTTTCATCCCAATTTTCCTTGATCAGCTGCTTGAAAAGCTAAGCGCTGGAGGGGGGGGGTAGGCATAAATACAGTAAATTTTAAGAAATTAATGAACTTTATTTTTTTTTTGGTGGGGTCATGAACAAGCAAATGTATAAAATGCGAGCGCGAAGCGCAAGCCGATTTTTTTTTATATATATCAACCTGAAAACAATGCATATTAAACTTTTTTTGTGCTATGCTCATAAAGAAGACACACATCTCATTAAACAATGCGAGCGCGAAGCGCGAGCCCCAATTTTTGGATACATCAACCTGAAAACAGAGCATTTTTAGTTTGTTTGTGCTATGCTAAGTATAACGTATATTAAATTTATTAAACAATGCGAGCGCCAAGCGCGAGCCGAAATTTTAGAAAACAATGCTGAAAACAATGCTTTTTAAGCGTTTTGTGATATGCTCATAATAAAGAATACTTATCTCAACAACAATGCAGCGCGAAGCCGAGCCGAAAATTTTAGATACATCAACTTGAAAACAATGCTTTTTAAGCGTTTTGTGATATGCTAAACGTTGATACATATCTCATTAAATAATGCGAGCGCGAAGCGCGAGCCGATAAAAATGTTTATATGTCAAAATAGTGAGTGGTTTACTTTCACGCTCATTGAGATGGGTTGTTTCAATGTGCCTAAAAAGGAACCAAACTTTGATCCTCAATACTTTCAAAAAATTACAGTGGTGATTATGAAGTTCACTTCACTGGAAAGTGCAACGCATCATCATTTTAATGATACCTCTTTCAGCTCATCAATGAAACTATCTCGCAAAATTTTGATCGATGCACTGTCACGATTCTTACATTATCCACAATGAACTAAAGGTTTTCTGGGCTGTCGTGAGCTGTAACATGAAGAAATTACCTGGATGATAAGCTTGGTGGACTAACTAGGCATTTCCAACCCATTTATCGAAACCATTATTGAAAATAATTGGAATGCTTTACTTAGAAGAGCTAATCATGTTTAGGCACATTAAAACAACTCATCTCAAGGAACATGAAAAGGAACCAATCGTTTTGCGAGACAATTTTCAGAACAATGGGATTCGTTGATGCATGACACTGGCCCGAGCTAAGAATGGTATCATTAAAGGGTGTTTCCATTACCTGCTACCCTGCTACACTTCCAATTTCTGCTATACACCTTTTTCAATTTGGACTCGACCATTTATCCCCTTTCTGTGATTGGCTATTTTGCTCATGAATATAGGCCTATCGCCACCTTTCCTGATAAATGTATTTGCATAAGAAGGAATGTAATTTTTAGTTGTGCGGTGTACACTGTGTGGCGGCGCGATAAACAGTCACGCGAAAGTACGCGGGATACGAAACCCTTTCGGTTTAAGGGATTTTTACTGCCAAATCCTTTAGATACTGTAAAACGCTTTTCTTCTCTTTAATTCTATAGTTTATCATGTTTGCATCATTCATCTGTTAATAAATAAGGGCCGTCTAGATGGCTGATTCGATCGTTCTTAAATGATTGGATTTCGGAGACGTGACATATAGGTACTACAAGAATACCGGAAGACTCGTTGTCTGAGAAGACGAACAGGCGCAGTGAGCAGCGTCAGCGAGCTCTTCATAAAGTCGTGGCAAATCGAAAACAGCGACGGATTTTTTTTTTCTTCTGTCTTTGAGTTATGTCGGACCAGTCATTGACTGCATCACTTATTGAAAAGCAGAAACAACAACCATAAAAATAAATATTTTTTGTTCTTAATAATATCAGCTTAGCTAAAGTGGCAATACAAATTTCTAGAAGTTTAGGCCCGTATGAACACACTATTTTATCAACACACCCCACCACACACAAAAAAAAAAGAAGATCAAATTATTAAAAAAGAAAACAACAAATAGTTCACCACCCATTCTAACTTCCAGTGGGAACTTTTTGGACACTCCAGTAAAAAAAACATGAGCTACACGTTATCAACACCGTTAAAGAAACAGTTCGAGCCATCAATTAATTGAGCGCCGAGCTAATTATTGATTATTGATGCACTGCAAAAGAAAAGAAAAAAAATTAAAAATAATACATATACGTCAAAACAAAGTTGTATAATATATGCATATGAGAGATAGAATGAATAAACAATAAAACATAATTATTAGTAAGTATAAGATAGTGTTTTATAATAAGGTCGTTAAAGTAGTGACTTGAACCTTTTTGTAACTTGAGTGTCCTAAAAAAAAAAAAATCCACTGGAAAGTTAGAAATGTGGTGAACTATTCTTTTTTTTTTTTTAATAAATTTATTTCTTCTTTTTTTTGGGGGTGGGTGTTGAAAAAAATAGTGGGTTCCCATAGGGCTAACTCTCTAAGAAAATCCTGTTATCTGCCACTTTAGGCTACACTGATTATCTTTAAGAAGAAAAAAAAATCTTAATTTTTTAGGTGTTTTTTCCTGTTTTTTCAATAAGTGAATGACAGTCAATGACTGTCAGAAAATCAAACTCAAGAAGAAGAAGAAAAAAAAAATCCGTCGGTTTTCGGATTTGAAACTCACGACTTTCAAATGAAGAGCTCGTGACGCTGCTCACTGGCGCTGTCGCTTCTCAGACAACAAGTCTTGGTATTTTGTAGTACCTATATGTACGTCTCCCGAAATCAACATTTAAGAAACGATCGAAAGCATCTAGAACGGCCCTTATTATTAACAGAAAATGATGAAAATGAATAATATAGAAATAAAGAGAAGAAAAGCGTTTACAGATCAAGGATTTGGCAGTAAAAATCCTACGAGTTCGTATCGTAATTTTTCGCGTGACGTTATCGCGCGCCACACAGTGTACACGCACAGCAAAATTACATTCGCCTTTCTTAATAGCAAATTACATATTTATCAGGAAAGGTGGCGATAGGCCTATATTCATGAGCAAAATAGCCAATCACAGAAAGGAGATAAATGGTCGAGTCCAAATTGAAAAAGGTGTATAGCAGAAATTGGAAGTGTAGCAGGGTAGCAGGTAATGGAAACACCCATCATTAAAATAATAATGAGTTCATGTTGCACTTTCCAGTGATATAAACTTTATAATCACGTCTGCAATATTTTTTGAATTATTGATGATCAAAGTTGGGTTTCCCTTTAGGCACATTTGAACAGCCCATCTCAAGGAGCATGAAAGTGAACAAGCAACAATTTTGCAAGATTTTTTCAGAACAGTGGCTTCAGCGATTCGTGATATTAGTGAGCTGAGAGAGGTATCATTAGAATGGCAATGAGTTGCAATTTACAGTGATATAAATTTCATAATCACTATTGAAATATATTTCAAATGATTAATGATCAAACTTGGGTTTCTGTTATTCGACATACCCGGTACTTTATACTTAATACAAAACTTGGATGGAGAGGTTTCCTGATGTGTGAGGGAAAAAAGCTGATATCTTTGTAATTACTAGACCATTATTAAAATTTCAATTAATTGTAGAAAATGAATTGTATTTTACGGGTCTAAAGATATAAATAGTATAATATTGTAATTTTAATATTATACCCATCTAAAGTGCCATTAACATTTTTTTTTTGTGGGACACACTGTATAGGGATCAGAAGTTTAGGATATGGCCTCCATAATCTAAGGACCAATATTTTGCCTCGTTAGTTTACATATGACAGAAAAATGAATAAAAACATTCATCTATAATTCTGCCTCTCTCCCTGAGTTTAAAGATAAATTTGACGCCCCTAAGTTTAAGCGCATTTTGGCGCCAACTTAGCATAAAGACGATTGGGTACCTCCTAAATTTTAAATTGAATAGGCGCCATACATGTATGTTTTAGGTCTATTTGAAGCCACTAGGTTAAATATCAATTTGACGCCCCTTAGTTTAAGGTCAATTTGAAACGCAAAAAATGTGATGTGAAATCAAATAGTATACAAATATACAATGACAATCGAGGATCTGGTTAAAACTATTCGCATCGAAGGAACATCACATAGTACTATTCTCTCGAGGGCGCATCGCCCGAAGAGAGAAATGTACTATGTGATGTTCCTGAGTGGCGAAAGTTTAAACCTGTTTCTGAGAATGAGTCATGTGTATAATTTTGTTTATACTCCCTTCCAGACCTTTTAATTTTTTAAATGAACAAAATTATATAGTCTTAATGCTTACCTTTCTTCTGATCAAATAAGGGTACAAGTAAGGCGCTACTTACAAAGCGCCCAAGTTTTTGTTCGAAGGACACCGACGAAAAAATTTGCCAGGGCGCTGAATCGAGTGATTTGATGTCGATCTCAAGATCCGAAACTCACCACCCATCATTTGATGAACAAAAAATTCACGAATATAGGAATACAGCGAATACTTAAATTTGTTTCAGAGATTAAACAGCTGTCAGTCGAGTTCATTGAAATCCGCAGCATTTCCTGCGTCATTATACTGGCTGAAATCTTCCGTTATTACGCATCAATTCTGGCAACGTAGTGGAGGCAGCCATTTTGTCTGTTTAGGCAAGACAAAATTCAGCTGTTGTGCACGCTGGTCAGGGATGGCATTCAGCATTCCAGGCCGCGCGAAAGTGTTCCCGTGGATGGGCATGCGCGCGAATGCAGTGGAAGAATCAGGTAAAAAAGCAGCAAGAGTAGCGACCGCCTCGCGTGCGGCAACTCGTGAATAGGGTGGGGGGGGGGGGGGGTCGGAAAAAACGTATAGTCGCAGTTTTTCCGCTAGGGAAAAAGATGTAGCTATGCGTGCGTCAGTGAGGAAAAAACGAACTATTTCTCGGAAACGTTTTTTCTTAGTTTAAAACTATGTCTTTTTACTCCTTGTGTAACACTCATCTTATGCAAAACAATCTTAAAGATAAGGGATTTATAAATATAAGAGTGTATTCATGGATAGAATCCCAAAATGTAACTTCTGTGAGAGGGGGGAAACAGGCGGGCGGCGAGGGACGTCGAGCGAGTTTTGAATTGTATGGCGAGAAGTGATTAGAAAACAAGGACAATTGAATTGGTTAATTCCAGGAAAAACAATGTAATAACTCACTGGAAAAAATCATGCGGAGCGCGAAGCGCGAACAGACAGAGGGAATGAGAAGAAAAGCGGGAAAAGAAGCGGAAAAGGGGAAAGAAAAAGAAAAGTGGAAGAAGGGTCAAGAATAAGAGGGAAGCCCGGGGCCGCGAAAAAAAGGGTATAAGAGCGAATATTTTGCTATGTATATAGCAGACCAAGAGCGTGGAATTTCGAAAATTTTTGCTATTACTCGAGATAGAGACCAATATTTTAAAAACAAATTCGTTGCCAGTACGCCTAAAACTTTTCAGGTAAATTGCAAGACAACCCCTGCCCAAGTTTATAATAAAGTTGGAAGACCCTGGCATGGGGTTTTTAAGATACATTCTGGCACCGCTATAAGTCTCGGTCAATTTGGCGGCCCCGTAAGTTTAAGAATCAATTTAACTGGGCACCCGCTTAACTTTCAGGTGCATTTCGTCCGAGCTTAAGGTCAATTTAAAAGGCATAGAAATTGTAATGTGAAATAAATAAAATTTGAAATGTTTGATGCTTAGAATCGAATACTGAGTAAGAGGAAAAACACAGGCGGTCGCGAAGGCGCGAACGGAAATTTTTTGGATGTATTCGAATGATTAGAAAACAGGACATTTCCTGCAGGAACACAATTGTAATAAGTTCGCATCAAGGAAAAAATGATGCCGACGCGGCGAAGCGCGTAGCAAAAATTATGCTATGTATAGTGCAGACCGGAGGCCATGGAAGTTTATACAAATGAAAATTGCTCTTCTAAGTTAGAGACCAATTTGTTTGGGCCGCGCCTATAGTTTCAGGTAAATTTGGCAACGTTCCTCCCGTAAGTTTAGTGTAAGTTGGCATACCCTAAAGCCTCAGGTCACGATTCGGCGCCCCCCTAAAGTATTCAGATAATTTTGGTGGCCCTGACGTTTAAGGATCAATTTGGGCCCCCTTAACTAACTTCAGGTCAATTCTGGCGGCCTCCCTAAGGTCGCATGGTCAATTCGGACGCCACACTGGAAACTTTCCAGGGGTCAATGTTCGGGGGGCG
>CALNVZ010001721.1:3037933-3050032 GCA_940671915.1 Paracentrotus lividus
AAAAAAAAAAAAAAAAAAAAACCCGTTAAAAACAGTTGAAATAACACAATTCATAATTAATTTATGATGATTTATTCGTCGGTAACAAACGGGACCAGAAAAAAAATGGTGTTTTCAAATTTTGACTTTGTTCACATATAACTCTGAATATAAAAATGATATCTAAACTTGCATAGTCTTATCCTCTTAAACATGTAATAAACATTGTAAGGTCACATTTTAACGTTAATACAACTTCGAATTTTCTGGCAAGGTCAAGTTCTAAAAAATATGTCAGGTAACACACGGGATAATTATTCCTTGTAATATTTTTCATTAAACAATTGGTGTAGCCAAGGCGTAGCAACATCTTTTGTTAAAAAATCTCTCTGATAAAACAAAAGAAACATGATCTGATGATACAAAACACAATTGTAAAAAAAAACACTTATTTTGTTTCATTTCTAAAGGTGGAGGGTCATAAAAATGTATCATTTTACATCAGCTCAGTAACTTTTGTGAGACTATTTCTGAGACCTGAATAGTCTAAATCTAAAAATATGGAAAGCTATGTGGTAGGTTCGTGATATTTTCACCAGAGTTAGCCAAGAAAATATAAAGACAGAAAATACATACGTTTCCTTTTTAAATGGTTGAAAATAGCACTTTTAATGCATTTATTTTTTTCATGAATATAAATGAGCGTTGTGACGTCATATGACCTTGAAATGACTTTTTGACCTCATTTGCATTAAGTTAATTTCATACCCTTTATGGTGATATATGACACATTATATATACCTTGACAAACCCACTGACACACTTGACACAAAAATGGTCAGAAAGTCGAAAAATCACCACCCTGAGAAAAATAGCGTGGACTTGCCCAGTAAGGGATTACACCATCCAGGGCAGATGAAAGTTCAGCTTCAACTTCCTCGAATGAGTCAGACTGCGATACAAAGGTCATCTGCATATATGAAACTCCTGGTATCTGGATGGACCGGTTGGTCATTGGTGTACATGTTAAAAAGAGGAGAGGCGCAAGGGCACCCCCTTGAGGTAGTCCATTCTTCTGGATGCGCCATCTACTGTGGCTTCCAGCCTTCCATTGAGATCTACGAAGAAGCGCCTGTTGGATAACATCGTTTGGATGATCTCTGTGAACTTCAGGTCTTTAGTCAGATCGAAGAGCTTCTTAACTAGGATTCGATGATTGACGGTATCATAGCCCGCTGATAGGTCTACAAAAGCAGCTCCTGTGATCAGGCCATTCTCAAAACCATCCTCGATATGCTGGGTAAGGTTTAGTAAATTGGCCAGTGCAGGACTTTCCAGGTCTGAAACCAGCCTGTTCAGGGATGAAATGTTCATCCACGAAAGTGGTAATCCGATTCAGCAGGAGGCGCTCAAACAGCTTGTAAGTATGGCACAACAGGGAGATGGGTCTGTAATTCTTTGGGACCGCTGGGTCTTTGCCTGGCTTTAGTAAGGCGATGACATTGGATTTCCTCCAAATCTTGGAAATGTTGTTTGTGTTTAGGCTGGAGTCAAGCATGTTGAGGAGCCAGACAAGTGCTACAGGGCCTAGGTGTTTTATCTGCTCTCAGGGAAGATTCTCAAGCCTAACTGCCTTGTTGTTCTTCATGGCTTTGATAGCACTGCATAGCTCAAGTAGGCTAAAGGGGTCGGTGAAACCATGGGGCTCTTATACAGGAGGCTGCCGTAGCCATGGTAGCGGGGAGCTTCGCTCTCGTTGGGTGGTGATCAGGGTCACCCTTGCTGTTCTCTAAGAGCTGGTGGGCACCTTGGTTTGCAGTCATCTCTTTTCTTGGTTTTGGTTTAGTGAAGTTGTTGCTCAGAATGCGAATAGCTCAGCAGTTTATACAGTACTTCCATTCTAAGGTTCAGAATATTTTACTAGCCTTAACCCAGATATTCGTCCTACAGATCTTCTTATACCAGCATCCCTCGAGACGATTCGGCCCACCACATCAGATGAAATTCTATTGTTACTGCAGAAACTTCCAGGCAAATCCTGCAAACTCGATCCTGTTAACACAATTCTAATTAAGGACTGTCCTATAATTTTTGCTTCTTGTATTTCAAATATTATCAATTTAAGTATCGATCAAGCACATGTGCCCTCTACCCTTAAAACTGCCCTTATCACTCCTTTGTTGAAGAAGCCTAATCTTGATTCCGAAATGCTGAATAATTATTGTACTGTTTCTAACCTCCTGTTTTTATTAAAAATACTTGACAGAGTTGTGTTTTCCAAATTGACGGAGTATTGCCTTGAGAACAAGTTACTCGATCCTTTTCAATCTGGATATCGTCCTAATCATAGTGTAGAAACGCTTCATGTCAATGTATCTAATTCCATTCTTCATGAAATGGACTTGGGTAATGTAACAGCTATGCTCCTCCTCGATTTGTCTTCCGCCTTTGATACTGTTAACCATACTATCTTGCTGAATACCCTCATGTCTCTAGGTGTTAAAGGTCAAGCCTTACAGTGGTTCAAATCGTATTTATCATGTCATTCCCAAACTATTGGTAAATGAGTGTACATCTGATTCTGTGCCACTTACTTGCGGCGTTCCGCAGGGCAGTGTGGGCGGGCCAATTTTGTTTTCCCTTTACTTAATCGGCCTCAAAAACATATTTCACCGTCATTCTATGCAGATGATATTCAGATCTTAAACGCTTTCAAGCCAAACCGGCGTGCTGCAGCCAGTGCAATTTATGATCTTGAGGCTTGCGTGCAAGACATTCATGACTGGTTGAATGCACATTCGTTGAAACTTAACCTTTCAAAATGTGAATATGTTTTGTACGGTTCCAAGTCCCAATTGAACAAAATATCGATCACTTCTGTCAATGTCGCTGGTCTTGACATTGCCCTAACAAATGTATGTCGTAATCCTGGGGTTTTCTTTGATTCAAATATGACAATGTCTCCTCAAATTCAATCCGTTTGTAGATCAGTTCGATATTAGTTGCGAAACTTGGGTTTTATTCGCAAATACCTTACTCGTAGTGCCACAGAAAAAATTACTCATTCTCTAATCTTATCCAGACTTGATTTCGGAAATGCTCTTTTGTTTAACTTCCCTCAAAATCAGCTTGGACGCTTACAGAAACTACAGAATGCAGCTACTCGATTAGTTACACTTTCTAACAAGTATAATCACATAACACCAGTTCTCAGATCACTCCATTGGTTGACCATGAGTAAACGCATTATCTTTTAAGATTCTGTTGCTTTCTTTTCATTGTATCCATGGCTCTGCTCCACAATAATAATATCAATTTAATTAACTTCTATGTTTCTGCTCGATCATTACGTTCCCAGGGTTCTGGTTTGCTTCAAGTTTCTAGACACCATACGCAGTGGGGGGAAGCCTTCGCTAACGCTGGACCTATGTGCTGTGGAATGCTCTCCCTCAAGAGATCCGCAGCAGCAGGTCCGCCGAAGTCTTAAAGGCCAAGCTCAAGACATATCTTTTCACTGCAGCGTATGATTAGATTATTTTGTTAATTTTTGTCTGCACTGTTACCTTTTCCCTATTATCTTGTACTTACGTAAATATAAGTTGTCATTTTCTTATGCACACATGCGCTTAGAGCACCTATCTTTTAGTGGATTTAGTCTCATATATTATTATTATTATAATTATTATTCCACGCTTTCCTACTGCTATGAGTCATGTCGGTGGATTCAATGAATTCCTGCCATTTCTTCTTCCTGCAGTCAGCTATGGCCTTAGTAAGCTTGTCTCCAGCCTCCAGGGTATCATTGCAGAAGGGGGTCTGTCTGGAATTTGTCTACATATTCTAGGTACATGACCTTCGAGTCATCTGTGAGGCCTTGGATAAAGTTGGTACGGCAGCCACGGGAGGTATGTCGCCTCGAGGATTCCTTTACCAACTTGACGAAAGAGTCATATTTGCTGGGGGTTGCAGATAGGTCCTTGATGGAGCAAGATCTTCAGCGAACTCTTTCCACTTTGCCTTTTGGAGGTTGAAACGACGACGGAAGTGGACAGGTCTAGGAGTGACAACAGCATTTACCCTAAGCCCAATTGGGCGGTGTTGAGTGTGGGTATAGGGTCGAAAACCAGCTTTTCACACTGGTTGGATATGGAACTGGAGGCAAAAGCCTTGCACTGTTAAAGGATGGAGGTAGCTTAGCATCATGGATAAGGGACAAATGATGGGAGTCTACCCAGGTCTCCACGAGTTCACCATCATCGTTGGTGTCTATGTAGTTCCACGATGAAATGTGACTGTTAAAGTCACCTATCAGGATGTTAAGGCCGTTGTCAGTGGCCGTGCTTGGGACATCAAAGGGTATTGCTGGAGGTTTATATACATAGCTCATACTTATCCCTAACAACGTGATGGAGAGGATTTCAACATCATTTGTATCAGACAGGAAGGTGTTATCGACTATCAACCCGTGACGTACAAAGATGGCACTGCCATGAGATTGCATTTCATTGAAACGTTGTTCAAAAAAACAAACAAACAAACAAACAAACGATGAAACCCAAAACTTATAAAAGTTGGGTTCGTACCTACAAACGAAAAACTTGTAAAAATGGGTTTTGTACCTATCACCTTCAAAGGTCCCTAACTCTGTGACCCTTGACAATTTGGACGTAAGCAATGTCTCAAATTAAAGCTGATAAATTACAAGAATAAAAGATATACTTTTGAAGTCACCGACCTTTGAACTTCGGTTACCCTTTTTTAGGAACACACTGTATATCAGCTTGGTGTTGATAAGCTTTGAAAGCTGCTTTCCGAGTTCCTGGCTAAAGGAGTTACTTTAACAGAAACAGAATAGATTGAAGCACATGGGACTACATGTAATTGTTAGTTTTTTAGACTTTGACAGAGAACTATGATTCATTTTCCTTGGAAAAATGGGTTTTGTACCTATCATCTTCAAAGGACTCTAACTCTGTGACCCATGGCAGTTTGGACGTAAGCAATATCTCAAGCTGACGAGTTACTTAGTATTGTAGTAAACAAATTACAAGAGTGAACCATATACCTTTGACATGACTGACCTTTGAACTTCGGTTACCTTTTTTCAGGAACACACTGTATAACCAATAACATAGGAACCATTTTACGTCTACATGTAAGTTAATCAGTCATAGTGGCTGACCTATCTATGTATAGTTTGGATTCTCCTACGAGCGCCCCCGTAGGATTGTAAGCTAGAAAAAATGTTTTAAAGTGTATTGATTTGGTACAAGGACCGATTGTAAAAAAAAAACGAAGAAAAATGTTAATTAATTTTATTGTATTTATTAATTTATTCCCTATATTTTGCTTTTATAATTTTTCCACAACGGTTGAGCGACCGCATCCTACCCTTATAGGTAATAAATGATGACCTTCTTGATTACCCCGAAGACCAAAACAAACTGTAACATCTCCCTCACCCCCCCCCCCCCCTCACCCCCCGCTTCTTGCTCCGCCAGCGTAATACTACGTGAACAAGAAAAAATGCACTTGAACAGCCCCTCCAAGGTACAAACAAGATCCGCCGCAGATTTTGTCCTGAATTCAGAAAACACGGCATTTGGCAAATGCGGTCACCATGCCAAGACCCTCTACGTTCGGATTTTCTTTCACTCAATCGATCGTGCATGCTAATTGGTTTAAAGTTTTACGTACCGTATACCGGTACGTACGTACTATGTACTGATCTGAAACTTGCAGTGATATGCATATGTGTGATGATGCTTCTTACGCGTACGGAGCTAGCTCGAGGCAGATATCGAAAACAAAGTTAGATTAAGACTTGTCTTAAAAGTCTATCTAGATTCAGAGTCTAGTCTGGAATAGATCTACAGACATCATAACAGTTCAATTTGAGGAAAGACAATCAAATATGGGTAATGCAGTGATGAAATACAGAAAAGAGAGAATGCAAAGAAGAGCACAACAGGCAGGCAGGGTAGGACTGATCGCAAACGCGTTCTTATCTGCCGGCAAAAATGCCAAAATTAATGTTCACGCACCCATTACAGCAGGAACAACTCTCAGCAGCAGGACCGGCATATCTGAATCTTGTCAACAACCACCAAAAATAGAACAAATCGCCACTAGTTCATCATGGAAGAGACCTTTTCAAAAAGTTTACAGGTATGATACAGAGGTAGCCCCGGGATATGCTGCCACCGTACACTTCGTGTACGGGCTGCCGTTACTACCGGTACCCCCGGTAGCGACGTCTACGATTGCCACTTCAGCCTCAGGGGCAGTGGCAGTGGCAGCGTTCCGGGGCTCGGGGCAGTCGGGCTGCCGCATACGCGCAGTAAGTAATATACCCAGTTGTTGTATGTCCGGACGGGTTGTTTGTCCGGACAAGAAGGCAATTTTCGGAGCTTTGTGATCAATTTTCTTTAATCGATTGAAAGTAATATCAGACAATATAACAAAGCATAAATATACACAAATATTTTTGCTAATTACTGCACATATTTTGAGAAAATCCAGAGCAAAAGATGATGTTTTTATCTGCTTAAGTGTCCGGACAACGGGCCCCCCATCCTACAGATAGTAGACCAGACGTAGGATCTAACTTTAGTAGTATGCTGAGCGCTGTGTTCTATTAACGTCACGACAAACGTTAGCCTAAAGTTAGATCTAGATTCTAAATTATTTGCCAAAGGCAAAGTCTAAGAAGTTATTAAGATTGAATTAAAAATGAAAACCAGGGACAGGCTGCCAGGGTCAAATAAATTCCTCGTTATCAATATCATACCTTTGAAATCATACCTTGGAAGTACAAGTAAGTTAGATTCTACTAGATCTAGGCCTAGGCGTAAAGTTATACAAAACTTATTTGTCTCTCGGTACCCACTGCATTATCCAGTAAAGAAAGTTAACTTAGATTTTGGCGCTGTGCTAAGCCTAAGTATGATGAATGTGCCTGGGCAGTTGAAAATTTCAGCGGGATTGAATTTGTCTTTGTTCTGTGACTTGTGGGGTGTAACAGTAACACAATTTCACAAAGACTTACGATTGATAAAAAGTTATGATGGATTTTTTCTTGGTAGCCTCATTTGGAAACCAGGTAGATCTACACTTATGGATTAAGATTTTGATATGATTAAGAGTAGGATTAGTGCTAAGATTAGGATTAAGATCATCAACTTTGGAGCATCCTGTACATGATGATGCTAACGAGAAAAAATCAATCGTAACTTTTAATCAATCGTAAGTCTTTGTGTTACACCCCACAGAAACTGTCTAAGTTTGATTTGAACGAGTTCAGTGATGGACTTTCTGCAACATATGCTGGCAGACTGTTCCACTCTACTCTCTGTGTCTGTGAGAAAGAACACTGCCTCAATTTGGTTCTCACATGTCTCTTCTGAAGTTTAAACTATGGTTAGATCTAACCCATGAAAAATTGTTCTGTTCATATTCTCAGGGTTCATGAAAAAATGAAAGATTAGCAGTAGGCCTAGACTTACTTCTAGGCCTAGACTTACTTCTAGGCCTCTTCTAGTCTCACTATAGGGATAACATGAATTTTATAAATGAAAGTTGAGGCCTGAGGGTATACACGGTTCACTATCTCATGAGTTCTGGAAGGAAGGAGAAGAGAACTCAGAAGAAGTACTGCTAGGGTAAATGATTTGTTCTTAATGTGGTCATTGTAGGCGAGAGTCTCCTCTGGGCGTCTGGCAGATTCCTACTTCTTAGATTTTCCACAAGATCTTTTTTATGAGTATCGAAGAGTGAGCAGGAAGCCACGAAGTGAGATGTGTCTTTGTCTTTCTTGGACATAGCAGGCAGGTAGATGATGGAACCCTTTTGATGATAAAAAGTCTTGCTTGAACCAAATATGCTTGGCTTAAGGAGTTGGGCCCTGACTGTCACTGCTTGTCTTAAGAAATTTGAGTTGCTGCTCTTCGGATACAATTACAAAAGTGATAGGTTTGGGATGTCCAGTATTCCAAAATGACAGAGTTGACTTCACTTGAAGTTGAATTGCCTGTACAATGTTGCTCATAAGTTACGACACCGCTCACAGCTGATATTTTTTAGCTGAAAATTTGAGTTAATTGTGCATTATATAACCTATTAGGTATCCGTGAGCGCGAAGCGCGAGTTGACAATTATGAGTTTGAAATTTGAGTTTATTGTATATTATAGACCCTATTTAGTATCTGTGAGCGCGAAGCGTGAGCCAAAAATTTTGAGCTCAAAATTGGAGTTAATTGTGCATTATTTATAGACCCTATTAAGTATCCGCGAGTGCGAAGCGCGAGCAGAAAATTTGGGTTTTAAAAGACAGGAGTAACAAGGGGCACTTTTTTGTATTAAAAGTGCCCTTTTTTGTATTAAAAGTGCCCCTTTTTAGTAATAAAAGTTCCCCTTTTTATTATAAAAATAGCATTTTATTAGCGAAGAAAAGGGGCACTTTTTAGTCGTGAAAAGGGGCACTTTTAGGGTGGATGAAAAAGTGGGGGGTCATAGTTCCCCCCTGCCCCCCCCCCCCTGGTTCCGCCGCCTCTGCATCTACTGGATTATTAACACATTCAGAGAACCGTATTTTTTCCACCAGGAAAAAATAATAATTCGGCCTTCAGCAGATCAAGTAATTCATCACATATCAACCATAGGGGTAGGTTAATGGGGTCGGTCGGTCAATGTTTACCCTTTTTCTTTCTTTCTTTCTCGTCTTCCTTTTTTCTTTTCTTTTTTTTTTTGCAAGGGGGGGGGAGGCGGGCCCGTCGGCCCCACTGGATCCGTGTCTGGCCTTTCTGATATTTCCCTTTGTTGATCTTATTCATTATTATTAGGGTGCTTTCGCTGGACTACGGAGGAGATAATCTAGAACGTTAGCATTATGAAAAGCTTCATTTTCAAAATAGCTCAAACCCCAAACTCCTGCATACTGTTAGTACAGGAAAAGGAGTGTGTAAAACTGGTATTTGCTAGAAACGGCTGGCAAGCGTTTAGATTACAAGTTTTCGTGTGCACAAACGAGGGTGTCCCCTAGCTACAAGAGATAGCTCCCCGTTGTCAAAATCTACAACGCTATTTTGGGGGAAATGTACGTTCTCCCAAAACGTAGAACGTATAGGTTCTCAGCGGAGAGTCAGTTATAAGCCAATAAGTGAGCGCTTTGATAGGAATGTATACAGGCATTTCCCCCTTTGCTAAAACATAAAAGAAGCATACTTTGAGTTGACTAATCATAATGGCCAGGCGGTAGGTTATTTCTTTTCATATCAGCAATGTTTTAGGTCAGCTGTTATACGCATAGACGCATTTGACACAATAAAACCTTGGTATGAAAAAAAAGAAGAAAGAACTAGGTATCCCCAGTAAAGTAGCCTTTTGATTGAATTCGTATTGCAACAATAGACGTTACAATATCTCACAAGCCAAAGGGAACATGTGCGGTTACCATTTAGTATAGTCATTCTAGGACAAAAGAGGGGTCAACCTCACACTAATTGCAACAGAAAATCTGAAACATGTATCTTGATCAGTAAAGTCTCCTCTACAACATATCAAAAGCCCTAAGGATTTTGAGTGTGGAAAGGGGTCAAAAGGTCAAAGGTCATTAAAGGTCATTTTTGGCCTAAAATCATGTAAAAATGATGTAATGTTATGTTTATTTCAAGTTATAAATAGAAAAAATTAGCAAAGCATTCTTATCAAAACTTGGGTCAATTATGTATAGAAATAAATGGACAGGTTTTGGTAGTAACCATTTGAAGGTCAAAGGTCAGAGGTCAATAAACGTCAAAAACCTGGGAAATGCCACGAAATTTCCTTTGTCCTAGCTATAACTTGAGACCCTGTACAGGTATGTCAACCAAACTTGGTTCAATGTTGTGTAGGTGAATGAACCTGTAAGGTTTGGTGATAAATATTTGAAGGTCAAAGGTCAGAGGTCAATAAAAATCCAAAATCCTGTGTAAATCTTTTGAAAGTTCCTTTGGGCTTTAACTATAACTTGAGATCGACTAAAAATAATGTCAACCAAACCAAGTGCAATCTTGATGTTGAAATGAACTTTGAAGGCTTGATGACCGTATCTATTTAAGGTCAAAGGTCAGATGTCAATAAATTTTGGTCAATTATCATGCAAATGAACTTGTAAGATTTTGGGGTAATCATAACTGGGGGCATTTCAACCAAACTTTGATCTATCATATTTATAAAGGTAACTAAATAATGTTTTTTGTGACTTCCATGAAGGTCAAGGTCAGGGGTCAGGGAATGTCTAATTCCTGTAAAAAGAAAAGATGAGAAACTACTTTATGTTTGGCAATGACTGATAGTTTCTGAATGTATGTCAAAAACAAACTTGAAGCAATTCTGTATGAATGTAAGAAGATGAAATAAAAAGTTTAAATGACAACTATGCAAAGGGCAATGGTCATTAAAATGTCATTTTTAGCTTAAAATCCTGTCCAAAACATGAAAGGGACTACTGATGGAGATGAGCCAATGACCTGCGGATGGAACATCTTCAAAGTCGAAGGAACATATGTATAACAGTAAACTATTTTAGTATATGAATGATCCTGTCTTCACAATACTTCCGCAAGCACTTGATAATTAGGAAGGTTATTGCGGTCATGGCACTGATTAGTCCAACGTAACTAGTATGTCTAAGAATTAGTCAATTATGACGAAAGACATATATATCTCATGAGATGACGAGAAGTTGTTTCATTAATGTTATCAAAAGTTCGTTGATTATGTATAAAAGGGACTGATGATATAATGATCTTTTGGGGCAGCTACCTATGTCAAAATAAGAAAAAACATGTACATGTGCATGTACATAGTTTTGTTCCATGATAAGTTAAGAAGCACTGAATAAAAAATGACTTTCAACCTAGCCTTGTGAATAGTCCATGATTTTGATGGTACGTGTAACACTGCAAATATCCGATAGCCGGATAGGTCACCAAAAGTATATGTAAAAATGATAAAATATCATGGTAACCGCAAAAAGCGCAGTTATAGATCCAGGATTTGAAAATAGAGGGGTGCCTGACCCCATGAGTAGTAAGCCGCCAAGTTTTCCCAAATTTTAACATGTACAGTCAATTAGTATAAGTATTATAAGGGGCGTGTCCCTGTGCCCCTGCCTGGATCCGCCACTGAAGCATGAGAAGTATTTGAAGGGATTCAAAAGTAATTGCCAGATTGATTTTACAAAACATTTGTAGGAACTACATTTATGCCTGATCATGTTCTGGTAACAAATGTTTTAAGATCATTTTGAAATGCTAGCAGTCAGGATTTAATTGTGTTGGATCTCATTGTGGCTATTAGTTTATTTTGGTAGGTCTATTCTGTGTAAGCATAAAAGAGATAAGATCATTGAGTGTAACTCTTAGTACACAGTATACCATAAATATGTTTTATGTTTATGATGTTACAGGGCTTAGAATTAAATGAGATAGCATTTTCCTCATAAAAGCCTAATTTTGTCGAGCATTTTCTTTCAACAATGGTACGGTTTAAGTCCTCCAACATTCTCTCCAATGACAATAAACCTTTACTGTGATGCTAGATACATTTGCCTTCAACATACATCTACATGTAGATCTGTGGCCCCGAATGCCAACCCTTGCCCCTGCCTTATTTTATTTTTTGTCAACAAAAATTGTGAGGTGAAAGGCTCTGCTAATCATCAATACACTGATCAAGGGAAAGGAATGATAATTCACTTGAGGAGATGGTATGCTTTTACAGACATAATCCCCTTTTACAGACTTTTGGAGGCCTGGGGAAGTTAGCAAATTACCCCTCTACCAGCGGTATTATTTTTCATTAAATTATACGGGACCCTATTATGAAATTGCTCCAAAAATATTTGAGAACTACCCCTAATTAAAAAACAGTTTGGGGGAAATGCGAAGAGACCATTATTTCAATGATTTTCAGAATTTTCCCCCTGAACTGGGACCCTAAAATACATGTGGACCCCTTTTCCCGAGAAATCACAGGAACGACCGCCTGAGAGGGGTGGGGCGCTTTCTCTTTGAGACAGGAGCTTCATACTAATGGATATTCACCTAAAACTTTTAGTTGTTGAAATGACTGTAAGAC
>CALNVZ010001721.1:3050463-3067738 GCA_940671915.1 Paracentrotus lividus
TCAAACTAATCATTATCATTTTGAGCGTTTTTGTCTAATTTAGTAATGATGTCTGAACTTTAAATACGTCAGAGCTCTTAAACCACCCCCATAAAAACACAATAAAATAATAACAATAACAATAATAAAAATGATAATAATAATGAATAGATATAAAAAAAAATCATAATTACATGTATATTGGGTAGCTCATAATGTGTAGACCATAATGGGATATAGACCTAACAGAAAATGACCGACATATGATTTTTTAAAAATAACGAAAAAAAAAAAAAATTGGACAAATTATTAGGGGTGTTTCCATTTTTTTCTCCTATCTATATAAAAGAAAAATAAATAAAATAAAAAATTTTGTGTTGTAAATAAACAGAATGAAAAGATTAGATTCTACTTTTTATGTAAACATACATTCATGATCTACATGTACATGTATTTTACATGCGAGTCCAATCTTAATCAATGATAGGCCTAATTCTCACGGAACCTACACATCTATGACGGGCTATGACATATTTCTAGGATTAGAGACTCTAGGTCGACAATGAGATAATTGGTAATGGGATGAGACTTCAGTTCTTTGCTTGAAAGATGATAGATACCGTCTTTAGGCACGACTTACCTCTAGCATACAATCATAGTCTAGTTAGCTGGTGCAGTCCCGTATTTGGCCTCCTCTAGAAGCCAGCTTTTGACGTTCTGCTTGTCTTGTTGAACGTTGGTCGTTAAAGACTGAGTAGGTGCGTCAATGTCTTCAGCTTGCCTGCGTTGGAAAATAACAATAGTGAGCTTTCCGCTGGACTACGGGAGCTTATCTAGACGTTAGCATAAAAGAGGGCACTATTTTCAAAATGCCTGCAAATCCTCGTTTCTATCTTCTTCAGTAACTTTGAATAAAAGTTTCCAATTAGTACGTCAATATATGGTTCAACCTCACACTAATTGCAACAGAAAATCTGAAACATATACTTGATCAGTAAAATCTCCTCTACAACATATCAAAAGTCTAAGGATTTCGAGTGGTGGAAAGGGTCAAAGGTCAAGGTCAATAAAGGTCATTTTTGGCCTTATTCATGTAAAAATGATGTAATGTCATGTTTGTTTTCACTTATAACTTGAAATTAGTAAAGCATACTTACAGAACTGTGGTCAATTATGTATAACAATATGCAAATAAATAGCAGGTTTTTGGTATTAACCATATGAAGTCAAGGTCAGAGGTCAATAATGCTTAAAACGTGTGAAAATGAAAAGAATGCCGTTATCCTAGGCATAACTAAACACAACTATATATCAGTCAATTTGGTTCAACTCACAAATATGACATGTACTTAATCAGTAAAATCTCCTACAACAATATCAAAAGTCCTAAAGATTTTGAGTGGTGTAAAGGGTCAAAAGGTCAAGGTCAATAAGGTCATTTTGCCTTATATCATGTAAAATGATGTAATGTCATGTTTTTTTTCACTTATAACTTGAAATTAGTAAGCATACTTAACGAACTGTGTCAATTATGTAAATACAATATGCAAATAAGATGAGCAGGTTTTGGTATTAACATATGAAGGTCAAAGGTCAGAGGTCAATAAATGTCTAAACGTGTGAAAATGAAAGAAATTGCCGTTATCCTAGGCATAACTAAACATACAACTATATATCCATCAATAGGTTCAACCTCACAAATTATGAAACAGTATCTTAATCAGTAAAATCTCCTACACATATCAAAATCCTAAGATTTTGAGTGGTGTAAAGGGTCAAAGGTCAAAGGTCATAAAGGTCACCTTTGGCCTAAACATGTCGAAATAATGTAATTCATGTTTGTTTTCACTTATAACTTGAAAATTAGTAAAGCATACTTAACAGAACTGTGGTCATTATGTATAACATATGCAAATAGATGAAGCAGGTTTGGTAGTAACCATAAGAAGGTCAAGGTCAGAGGTCATAATTGTCTAAAACGTGTGAAAATGAAAAGAAATTGCCGTTATCAGGCATAACTTAAAACCCAGTACAGGTATGTAACCCAAACTTAGTTTAATTTGTTAGTAAAAATATTTGAAGGGTAAGGTCAGAAGGTCAATGGATATCCAAAATCCTGTGAAAGATGAGAAATTTCTTTTATCCTATGCCAGCTCGAGATCTACTACAGAGAACTGTCACCCAAACTTTAGCCTCTATTGATACTTAGGCATGAATTTATTGGTTTGGTGACAACCATATTAAGGTCAAAGATCAAGGTCGTAGATGTCAAGAAACCTGTGAAAAGATGAGAAATTTGTTTTGTTTTACATGAGGAATGCTGACAAACTTGGGGAGTTAATTATATTATACTGAGGCAATAACATATAGGAGCACACGAGGTGACAGTCATTACAAGGTCAGAGGTCAGTATGTCAAAAATCCTGTAAATATGATGAAAAATTTAGGTTCATTGCATTGTGTATATTGAGAACAAATGAACTTTGCAGTAGTGACAACTATATTTTGAAGGTCAGGTCGAGATAAGTAAATTTTTTAACAAGAACGTTGTGTACCTATAACCCTAACTTGAGATCCACTTGAGGAGTGTGAACCAAACTTGTTTTAGTATGTATTGATAGGTAAATTTATGACCTTGAGCATGTTTAGGATCAAAGGCAATATCCTCCACAAATTATAAGATATTACTTTTGTTACCTTTTTTAGCGATAACTTTAGACTTTAGTACAACTACATGTAGGTAATTGCAACACACTGGATATGTGTAGAAATCTTGGTAGCGGCCAAGATAAGTCAATCGTTAATGTTGTAGATAAATATTTTTAAGTAATGGACACCAACAATATCATGAGAAGATCTTAATGAAAATGCTTAAATTAGGCACAATAGCTGGCTCATTATAGTGCATCCTTGCCAAGAAATAAAACATCCATGGAAATTTTCATATCTTTATCTCTGGCAATGTCTTACAGTCATTTCACACTAAAAGTTTTAGGTGAATATCCATTAGTAGAAGCTCCTGTCTCAAGAGAAAGCCGCCCACTCCTCAGGCGGTCGTTCCTGTGATTTCTCGAAAGGGGTCCACATGTATTAGGGTCCAGTTCAGGGGAAAATTCTGAAAATCATTGAAATATGTCTCTTCCTTCATTCCCCCCAAACTTTTAATTAGGGGGTAGTTCTCAATATTTTTGGAGCAATTTCATAATAGGTCCCGTATAATTTAATGAAAATAATACCGCTGGTAGAGGGTATTTGTAACTCCCCAGGCCTCCAAAAGTCTGTAAAAGGGATTATGTCTGTAAAAGCATACATCTCCTCAAGTGAATAATCATTCCTTTCCCTTGATCAGTGTATTGATGATTAGCAGAGCCTTTCACCCCTCACATTTTGTTGACAAAAAATAAAGAATAAGGCAGGGCAAGGGTGGCATTTCGGGCCACAGCACATGTAAGTATGTTGAAGGCAATGTACTATGCCACAGTAAAGGTTTATTGTCATGGAAGAGAAATGTTGGGACTTAACCGTACCTTGTGAAAATGAAAATGCTCGACAAAATTGAAGGCTTTTATGAGGAAATGCATCTCTCAATTTAATTCTAAGCCCTGTAACATCATAAACATAAACTATTTATGGTAACTGTGTACTAGAGTTCACTCAATGATCTATCCTTTATGTACACAGAATAGACCTACCAAATAAACTAATAGCCACAATGATCCAACACAATTAAATCTTGACTGCTAGCATTCAAAATGATCTTAAAAACATTGGTTACCAGAACATGATCAGCATAATGTAGTTCCATCACAATGTGGTAAAAAACAATCTGGCAATTACTTTTGATCCCTTCAAATACTTCTCATGCTTCAGTGGCGGTCCAGGAGGGGCACAGGGACAACGCCCTTTATAATACTTATAATTGACTGTAACATGTTAAATTTGGGAAAACTTGGGGCTTACTACTCATGGGGTCAGACCCTATTTTCAAATCCTGGATCTATAACTGCGCTTTTTGCGGTACCATGAATTTTTCATTTTTAACATATCTTTTGGTGACCTATCCGGCATCGGATATTTGCAGTGTTACACGTACCATCAAAACATGGACTATTCAACAGGCTAGGTTGAAAGTCATTTTATCAGTGCTTCTTAACTTTATCATGGAACAAAACTATGTACATGCACATGTACAGTTTTTCCATTATTTTGACATAGGTAGCTGCCAAAAAGATCATTATATCATCAGTCCCTCTTTATACATAATCACCGAACTTTGATAACATTAATGAAACAAACTTCTCGTCATCTCATGAGTAAATTTGTCTTTCGTCATTAATTGACTTAAATTCTTGAAACATACTAGTTACGTTGGCAATAATCAATTGTGCCATGAACCGCAATAACCTTCCTAATTTAAGTGCTTGCGAAGTAATTGTGAAGACAAGGGATTTCATTATACGAATAGTTTACTGCTTAGTTATACATATGTGCCTTCGTAGACTTTTGAAAGAGTTTATACGCATTCGCAGGTCATTACGATGCTCATCTCGCCCATCAGGTAGTCTTTTTTGCATGTTCTTCTTCGTTGACAGGATTTATTTTAAGGCTAATAAATGACATTTTAATTTTTTAATTTGACCATTGGCCCTTATTGCATAGTTTCATTTTTTAAACTTTTTATTTCAATCTTCATTAATTCATGCAACAGAATTGTTCAAGTTGTTTGACCATCAAGCTTATTGAACTAAATTTTGTACAAAAAATAAAGTGCATAAAATATAAAAGAAAAGATTAACTATGTTTATTTAACAGATTGATCTTGACGTCACCTGTGTGATGTGCAAGATGGTTAAGAATGATATGATCCATGAGTGTAGGATCTGTGGGAGGTGCTATCATCAGTCTTGTCTGCAGGCTGGAGGATACTGTAATGATCTTAACTTTGCTACTTCATTGAAGAACTCTGAAGAGGAAGTAGGATGGAGCTGCTCAGAGTGTGTAAGTATAATTGACCCTGTCACACTGGTTATGGGATGGCGGTATTAATTCCTCCGAAACAAGATCATTCCTTTTTACAAATATCATGTTATTTATTTTACTAATATTTTGGAGATAGACGTGTCATCAAATCAAACAAAAACCTTGCATTTGAGATTGGGAATGGCTCAGCCAGAACCTCTAAAAATACTTGTTCGTTTAGAATCGGTTTGGTTGTGTGACTGGAGAATAATCGCTATTGAAACAGTTTATCTATCCTTAAAGCAAGAAACTGGCTTGCAAAGTTACTAGGTTTATAGATATGTCAATAGATTACGAATTAAATTATTGTTGTATAATACACTCAACCGCGCATTAAAAACACAATTCCATATTGTGTGGCACTTTTGAAGAAAGCTTTCTAAACCATCATATAAATGTTGAATGAAAGAACATTATTACTGAAATTTGATCACAATACAATACAAGAAAATGTTATAAATCTTTTGTAACAGGACAGCAAATGTTGAGATCGTTGTATCATAGACAAAAATTCTAATAGCTACCCCAAAAGGAATATACCCCGCCAATCACGCACACCCACACACACACACACATTCATCAATCCAGTATATCTTTAAGTTTTTTTTTTTTTTAAAGGATAAAATCAATTGAATTGTCGCCCGAAACATACGTTACACCTAACTGAATTTGTTTATATATTTCAGGAGTCTATTGGCAGTCTCCTATCAATGGAGGAAATGGATGCCATTATGGAGAAATTTGATTCCTATGACAAAAATGGAGGTTAGTTATTTAAAAGAAATTAATAAATCAACAATAATATATAAATAAATATAAGCCTGTTATCTACATATTTATTTATTTATTTATTTGAAAAAAGGATCTGTGTACTCGTAAATATGATTGATTTCTATTCTATTCGACTTGAAAGCAGCGACCAATGCATATTATGCATTGTATATATTCTGAGTGAGTGTGAAATAGAAATACAAATAGATAAACTCTAGAAAAGTGTAGTTAAAAATAAACCAAATTATTGTACATGTTTTGAAATAGTTTACTTCTTCCGCATCATCGGTAACACTTTTTGTGTGGTATGTATTTACGCTTGGATGAACAGAGCATATTGTTTACGAGAATGTAAAAAAGCTACTTGTGCCAACCCTGCTGGAAAGAACACAGCGCCCCACAATGTGCTCACCTAGTCGACTATGTTAACCGCTTGACTGCTGCATGGTGCTAATTGCACAGTACGTGTATGACCAGCGTGGTGCTGCTGCTTCAAAAAAGACAAAGCTCAGACAATAGCATGATCACATAATACTACGTGGTCCGCGCACAGTGTACAAACGCCAAGCACTTAATATTACATGTACGTGGTATGCAACCAAGTGGTTAAAATGCGAATTTAACAGTGTGGTTATGATTTCACACTGTGATATGGGTTTCCACATAGTGTTCACATGGTGGCGTTCGGTCTCACACTATGAATTTACCCCCTCACAAGTCACAATATGAAAATGTGGTTCACAGTGTTAAAATGCTCGAATTTAACAGTGTGAAGACAATTACACAGTTGTTCACAGTGTGTTTACATTGTAGTTCACATTGTGTTTCACACTGTGAGACACTGTGTTTTTTCCAGCAGGGAAAATGAGGTTAAATCAAAACAACAAAACCTAACAACTTCATCCTTGTTAAAATTGCATAACTTTTGTATCGAACAGGATTTGAGAGAGAGAAAGAAAAATGAGAAATGAGAAAATGACAGGTGTGTTGTTACATATCTATAGACTACATCTTTTTCTGATTATTATTATTTCTTTTTAAATCTTTTTACAGAATGAGTCCGATAAAATGTCCCATCATTCTAAAGTTTCATGATGTCTTGGTAGAGTCATCTTTCTAGTATATGTATCCCTGTTTTTTAGATCTTTGCGCGCACGCCTGAATAACAGAAAATCTTCAGAAGGTTTCACAGCGGTAAATATTTCCCCATTGACTCGTGTGTTAATTTTAGATTTCGAAACGTTAGCAGAGAAAAGGGTGAAATGGCTACTTTTAATTGTCTTTTTAGTTGTACATTTAAGACAATTTACTCATCTCTCACTGTTGGGTCTCAAACAAGGCATAGCCAGCTCGATTTTCAATTAAACAGAAATATAGCGCCCTCGTCGCGGACACTGTGTAGGAGTCGAGGCAGTAAACGTATTAATGTACGTTACCCTAACGTCATCATTAGTTTCCAAAACAACTGACTTAGAATCTTTCCCTTTCGTGCAAGAAGTGTCCGAGTCTTGCTTCCTCTGGAATCGGTGTCAATAAACTCAATTCAATTTATACATTTTCGTCAATCTGGCGTTTGAATTAGGTTCAATTTTGTCTTGGGTTGGCTCGCATCAATTTTGGTGTCGTTCGAAGTAATGTAGGCTGTGTAACTTTTTTAAGGGCAAATTTTCCAAAATTAAGTCAATGTTTATTTTTACATTTCATTTTCAAAATAAAGAGTATTTCCCTACCTGAGAAGAAATATGAAATTTTTTTTTGATTTTAATAAGATTAACGCATATACGGAAGGGATTTTAATGTTTACCGGCCCCTCGCTATATACGGTCTAATTAATAGGCAATGTCCTCTACGCGGACTAGCGTTGAGGGCGCGGGGGGGGGTAAGCCGAATTCTTGGGAGGGCCGACCGACGGGACACAGCGAGACTGAGGGGGTGACATGGACACTAGATATCAACTAACAATGGCTGTTTTCCTGCTCATTTTCCAAGTTTGCTGAACAATTAAGGCCTTCAGCCCCCCCTCCCGTCCCCCTCCCCCCCCCACCAATTGCTTTGATCGCGGCTCTAATGACGAATTGGTGTTTTTTGTTCTACTCTGCTCTCCAACCTAGAAGACAGCAAGGGATGTTAAACGATAAGACGGATGGATGACAAAAAATTAAATGAACATTTTATTAATAGAGTGTGTGAGAGAGAAAGAGAGAGAGAGAGAGAGAGAGAGAGTGGGGGGGGTGGGGCTGGTAACGAGACGGTAAAACAACGAAGAACGAAAAAGGCAAGTAATAGAGAGTTGTTGCTTTTGGTGGCTGGGGCGGGGGGGGGGGGGCGTGTGCAGGACCGAGGACGATTACATTCCGATCCTTTTATTTCAGCTCCCTGACTGTGGTTATTAATGTAATATCTAAATTTTTTTGTTCTCATCTGGAAGTTCAACAAACCGCTAAGAAAGAGGCCGGGGACGGGGGGGCGGGGGGTAGACGAAAATGACAGATCAAGGCCTATTTAAATGCGCTTCATCACAGCAACTAAGGGCCAGGCGTCGAGGAGGGGGGAGGCTGAGAATGAAACACGGGGAAAAACATTATGATTACAAAAACAACTTTGCTAAACTTATTTTTTCTTAAATATTTATCAATTAAAAGGTGGTAAAAGCCTCACATAAACACTTATGTTCTAAAAAGACTATCAACGCTGTTTTCTTCAACATTCAGAGGTCTATTAGGGGCTGTATTTGGTATAAGTTTCACAGCGGTAAATATTTCCCATTGACTCGTGTGTTAATTTAGATTCGAAACGTAGCAGAGAAAAGGGTGAAAATTGGCTAACTAATGTCTAGTAGTAATTTAAAGACAATTTACTCATCTTCTCACTGTTGGTCTCAAAACATAGGCATAGCCAGCTCGAATTTTTCATTAAACAAGAAAATATAGCGCCCTCTGCGGACACTGTTGGTAAGGGAGTCAGGGCAGTAAAAGTTTAATGTACGTTCACCCTCGTCATATAGTTCCAAAACAACTGCCTATAGACTTTCCCTTTCCGTGCAAAGAGTGTCCGAGTCTTGCGTCCTGGGAATCGGTGTCAATAACCAATAAATTAATACATTTTCGTCAATCTGGCGTTTGAAATTAGGTATTTTGTCTTGGGTTGGCTCGCACTCACATTTTTGGTGTCTTCGAAGTAATTAGGCCTGTGTAACCTTTATAAGGGCAATTTTCCCAAAATTAAGTCAATTTTATTTCATTTATTTCAAAATAAAGAGTTTCCTACTGAGAAGAAATATGACAATTTTTTTTTTGTTTTAATTAAGATTAACGCAATATAGAGGATTTTAATGTTACCCCCCCCTCGTATATACGGTCTAATTATAGGCAAATGTCCTCTACGCGGAACTAGCGTGAAGGCGCGGGGGGGGGGTAAGCCGAATTTTGGGGGAGGGGCCGAACGAACGGGACGAAGCGAGACTGAGGGGGTGAACATGGACACATAGATATCAAAACTAGATGGCTGTTTTCCTGCTCATTTTCCCAAGTTTGCTGAACAATTAAGGCTTCAGCCCCTCCCCCCCCACCAATTGCTTTGATCGCGGCTCTAATGACAATTGGTGTTTTTGTTCATAATCTAGCTTCAACCTAGAAGACGCAGGGATGTTAAAATGATAGACGGATGGATGACAAAAAAATTAAATGAACATTTTATTAACTAGAGTGTGGAGAGAGAAAAGAGAGAGAGAGAGAGAGAGAGAGAGTGGGGGGGGGGGGCTGGTAAGAGACGGTAAAACACTGAAATAACGAAAAAGGACCAGAATAGATAAAGTTGTGCTTTTGGTGGGGGCGGGGGGGGGGGGGGCGTGTGCGAGGACCGGGACAGACTTAACCATTCCCGATCTTTATCTTAGCCCGACTTGGTTAATTATAGTAATATCATAAATTTTGTTCTCATCTGAAGTTCAAAACCGTCTAAGAAAGAGGCCGGGGACGGAAGGGGGGGGGGTAGAACGAAATGAAGATCAAGGCTATTTAAATTGCGCTTCATCACAAACTAAAGGGCCAGCGTCGAGGAGGGGGGGGGGCTGAGAATGAAACACGGGAAAAACCATTATGATAACAAAACAACTTTGCTAAACTTATTTTTTCTTAAAATATTTACATTAAAGGTGTAAAAGCCTCACATAACAGTTTAATCGTTCTAAAAAGACTATCAACTGTTTTCTCAACATTCGGTCTATTAGGGGCTGTATTTGGCTATAGGTTTCACAGCGGTAAATATTTCCCCATTGACTCGTGTGTTAATTTAGATTTCGAAACGTTAGCAGAAGAAAAGGGTGAAATTGGGCTAACTAATGTCTAGTAGTAATTTAAAGACAATTTACTCTCTCTCACTGTTGGTCTCAAAACATAGGCATAGCCAGCTCGATTTTTCATTAAACAAGAAAATATAGCGCCCTCTCGCGGACACTGTTGGAATAGGGAGTCAGTGCAGTAAAGTTTAATGTACGTACCCCTCGTCTATAGTTTCCAAAACAACTGCTATAGATCTTTCCCTTTCGTGCAAGAGTGTCGAGTCTTGCTTTCCTGGGAATCGGTGTCAATAAACCAATCAAATTAATACATTTCGTCAATCTGGGTTTGTAAATTAGGTATTTTGTCTTGGGTTGGCTCGCACTCACATTTTTGGTGTCTTCGAAGTAATTAGGCCTGTGTAACCAGAAGACAACAAAAATCTCACTTGCGCCTGGGTTAAGGTGGCTGGTGAAGAATAAACATATTGAAAATGTATTACTTTTTTGTGCACGACAAATGCAACACCCACCTATAACCTCATTTTACACTCACACTCATAACCGACAACACACACACTCACACACCACCCACACACACCACACACACACACCCACACACTGAATCACACAACCCAAACATACACATCAACAAACACATACAGTCACACACACACACAACCACACCCCCCACTCCAACAACATTTAGTACGACACATCCACCGCCACCCACATAACACCACACACACGACCCACACACACACAATGCTTCCACCACATACAAAAGCAACAATTCGCCACACACCCACCCACATTCCACACACACATGATTCACCGCACGCCACCCACCATAGACATGTACGCACACACCAGAAGGACAACACACTACCATTACACACACATATGTCCACATACCTTACGTAAAGTCATGTACAGCATTGTACAGTGTGTTCCTAAAAAAAAGGTAACCGAAGTTCAAAGGTCAGTCATTTCAAAAGTATATGGTTTATTCTTGTGATTTGCTTACTGAAATACTAAGTAACTCATCAGCCTAGGGGGCCCCGGGCCCGCTCTTCCCCCTGGATCCGCGCCTGTCGCGGCAACCCCGCAGAGACATCACAGAGACTTGCTTACCTCTGAAATAAGTCTCCTTAAAGACCGTTGACGGAGTAAATACAACCTTACATCGATTGATAAGCTTAGTAGGCGTATAACATTATACCGCTCTGCCGTGAGAAAAGGAAGTAAAAAGAGTTAAAAGAGAAAATTGTATAATTTTCATAACAGTTGAGGTTGCAGTGAAGAATATGTGATGGCGAGACCGTGCACGCAGGGCCATGCCCGTGACCGCAATGTACTGCGAAATACATTGCGTTGTGTATTGCTTATGTCAGACAATAGAATTCTAGCACACATGGGGTCTATTGTTCAGGACATAGCAATACAAACGTGTTTTCTAAGGCGAAACCCATCATGCCTGGCAGTAGCATTCCCTTAAACTTCTTTGACGTCATCAGTCGCCCACTATAATAGGGGTATTTTTCGTAGTATCTTGGGAGGTATGGCCTGGTTAGAGGTTCGATCACCTTTTTAATGAAATACTGTCTAGATGGAAGATAAAAATGCTTAAATTGGGAATTGTTGTATTATGAAGAAATATTTAGCTTTCGTTTTATATGTAATTTTTTGGTTTTCATTTCTTGGTCCGGTCTGGGACTTTAAGAATCTGCTAAAAGATTGAACATGTTTTGTCATTTGTTTGGTTTTCTCGCGATCTGGTCTGGAGACTCATAGAGATGGCGCGGCTATCTCTCCGAAGACTCCAGATACCTCATGATCGAGAACGCATTCTCATTACCAGTGAGAAATCCACTTTAGCAAATAAGATGATGAATTTCATTGAAACTTGCTGAAAAGAGACATGATGACACCAACCACTTTAAAGGATGTTGTTTCAACGCCTACAAGATTGCAAGATACGTTGGTCAAAAATGGGTTGGTTTGTAGTGGCTGATCACCTTCATAAGGACCGTAACTCTGTGATCACCAATAGATAGTTTGGACGTACAAAGAATATCTCAATATTAACTGATGAGGTACTTTAGTATTTGTAGTAAGAAATCACCAGATAATCATGTACTTTTGAATATGACTGATTCCTTTGTAACTTGGTTCCTTTTTAGAGAGACACGCTCTATTAAGACTATATATATATGTTGATGGACATAGATAGTACTTAATTATTATGTACAAATAATGTTTTATTTCTTGCTGCTTGGCAGATCTAAAGATATCTTGGACAGACTATCGTGCCGTTGAAAAGTCATCGGGTACCGAAAGCAGTGTCAGAGAAAAGGTATTAATCATCATATCAGCACTGATATCTATTTATCCGCGGATTCGGGCCGGGCGACCGGGATCTGGGTGTGGAAGGACATGCTCAAATTCATGAATGCCTGTGGAGGGGTTGGGCGAGTTCTCTCAAACTAAATAAATGTTGACAAAGGCATTTCTTTATGTGTAAATAGATATTATCGATTGCATCAGAAGTGAAGAAAAATGAACAAATGAAAGGACAGGGAGCGTTACAGTTTGTCTGCTGATTTTTTTTTTTTTTTTTTTTTTTCTTCCGAATTTTCATATCTTTCCCGTGGCTTCAGATTGAAATCTATTGGTCATTTAGGTGTGACTTACATGCAATATTAAATTATCCAATTGGAAAAATTACAAAAGAAATCATGGTTTTTCTGTCAGTCTAAAAACTAGATGCAGATATAGTTCCGATTCTCATACAAGGCCGTAAAATATGAAAGTAAATTCAGACTGCATCCCCAATGCAACTTTTAATATCAGATGATGAGCTTTGAGACCAATATATAACCTGAGAAGAAAACAAGAAATGCCCTGTTTACCGTGAATGGCCCTTTAAGAGGATACATCTTGCACAATTTTTGTAGCAGAATATGTTGCACTATTCTAATACGATTGTAATGTTATAGTTCTTCCAGTATGACTCTGATGGAGACGGCATCGTTTCTTGGGAGAATTACCTCATTGTTGAAGCTCTCGATATTCTGGAGAAACAACCCATCAGGTAACTTCAAAGATTTAAAATAAAACAATATCTTCTTTCATCTTTCATACCCTCATTTCTCCTCCCTATGGACCATCTTCTCTTCATTTTCATACCGTCATTTCTCCTCCCTATGGACAACCTCTTCATTTTCATACCGTCATTTCTCCTCCCTATGGGACAACCTTCTCTTCATTTTCATACCGCATTTCTCCTCCCTATGGACAACCTTCTCTTCATTTTCATACCCTCATTTCTCCTCCCTATGGACAACCTTCTCTTCATTTTCATACGCGTCATTTCTCCTCCCTATGGACAACCTTCTCTTCATTTTCATACCGTCATTTCTCTCCCTATGGACAACCTTCTCTTCATTTTCATACCGTGCATTTCTCTCCCTATGGACAACCTTCTCTTCATTTTCATACCTCATTTCTCCTCCCTATGGACAGACCTTCTCTTCATTTTTCATACCGTCATTTCTCCTCCCTATGGACAACCTTCTCTTCATTTTTCATCCCTCATTTCTCCTCCCTATGGACGACCTTCTCTTCATTTTCATACCCGTCATTTCTCCTCCCTATGGACAACCTTCTCTTCATTTTCATACCCTCATTTCTCCTCCCTATGGACAACCTTCTCTTCATTGTCTTCTCTATACATTAACACCCAGTTAAACTAGAAAACTGGACCTGATGTTTTAAATCTATATAACACTCTAGATGGAAACGAGATAATAATTTGATTAACATCATATACATGTAAATTTATTGAATAAATTGCACCAGTTAATCCAAGTCAGTGTCGTAAACTGTTATTATATTCTTTAAGGAAAAAAAATAATAATTCGGAGCCAAAAGTAATAGGACAATGCTTTGCATTGAGGTCTGATTATTTGTAAAAATTTCAGCTCACGCATGTTTTATTTAGGGAAAATAGATTGCACAATAATCTGATAATGCTTAAAAATAATACCTGCCTTCAGGTTTCTATCAATATCTCAGAATTTCTTATCTGATTGAAACAATTAAAAAACAAGAGTTTGGATCAATGAAAGCTTGAAAAGAATCTCTCTTCGCGCTCGGATGTTTTATTTCAAATTGCTTTCAGGACATTTTAAAGCTAGGTCTCGCGCTTTGCGCTCGAATTATTTTATTGAATCAGATACAAGCATGACCAAAAGCGCTCAAACTAACATCATTTTCGGGTCATTTTATGGCCCAATTTTTGCTCGGGCTTCGCGCTCACATTAACTGGAACATAGAAAAAAAGATGTTAAAAACATATGGCACAATTTATGCTCGCGCTCTCAACGTTTAATTGATGAAACTCGTATACATTTTTATTCGGTACCCCCCTCCCTATGGGCTGCACCGCGCGTAGGGCAAAGTTCACAGGAACACACGATACACATATCATTTTCCATAATAGAATGAAATAAGAACGTAAATTGAAATTGACACGCATTGGTGTAAAATAATGATAATAATGATAATATTAATTATATATATATAATCGATTGGTTAGAAATTGGCAAATGATTGTGTTTTTAATATTGATTCTTAAAGGTTCAGCTGATTATGCACCTGTCAACCAAAGAGATAGAGCGCATCAAGAATTGTTTCCGAATGAAAGATGATCACAACATTGGAGTTATTTCTGTAGCTGCATCAGCAGAAGCATATTACAACTGGCTTAAATCCCATGGGTTTGTAAAATTACAATGTGTTTTATAAATTATATCTTAGTCTACAAGCTAGATTTCACTAAAGAAATGTTTTAAGGACGATCTTGTCAATACACACAGTAAAAAGTATTGATTTTTATTTGTCAGTTTAAAATGATGATTAAGTTTGGATACAATAAATTATCTAGTGTTATTTGGCAAAGCCAGGAACATATATACATATTCTCTAATCCGCCTCATTGCACTATGTTAAAAAGGAAAAAATAGAAAGAAAAAAACTGTTATACCCTTGTCACACTGAGCCCGTCCTACTACGTCCTTGCAAATTTTGCCGAACGGGCATAGTCTGTGTGTAAACTGAGTGGACGTAGTAAATACTATTTACGATCTGTTTACGAACTTCATGGAATAGCTCGGTCGGATTTTCAAAAAAGTGTTAAAAAAAAATCGGGCGCCCATCTCGTCCCTAAAATTAATACCCCGTCACACTGAGCTCGTTCCTACCTAAAGTCCCTTGCAAATTTTGCCCGACCGGGCAATAGTCTGTGTGTAAACTGGTGGACCGTAGTAAATACTTCTTAACGATCGTTACGAACTCATGGTCAGCTCGTCGGATTTCCAAAAAAGTGGTTCAAAAACAATCGGGCGCGCAATCTCGTCCTAAAAATTTAACGGGGTGGCAACGTACCTGAAACGAGATGGACGTACTACAGAACGAAATTACCGTACTTAAATCGTCTAAACAGATGTGCTAGGACGTCAATACAAACGAGCATTGTTATTAATTAATTCAAGTGTCTAAAATTAAACGTAGGACATAGTTCCTTAAACGGGTAACGGACTTACTCTGAACGAGAAGGAACGTACTACGCAACATACGTTTCAATTTTTTATAACAGAACGGCATGTCATAATTCCGTCACACGAGCTAGTTCTCACTGCGTTCTAGGTAGTATTCTTGCTGAATCGGCTCAATCTGTTTACACCACGGACTGAACGTAGTTCAGACCTTTTAAAGCAATCTAGTAAAGACCGTTTACAATCTGTTTACGAACTTGGGCGAACGGGCCCGAACGGAGAGAACGGAAAAGGCATTCCGATTTTTTTGACATGTTACACAAAAATCGTACTGGCTTCAAGTTCTAAAATTAACGTAGTGACAACGTTCCTTAAACGGTAGGGACTTACTCTGAACGAGAAGGACGTACTACGAAGTGTAACTTAACTTTTACTCATGCTGCGTATAGGCACTTTTAGTGACCGTTTGGACGTGCTACGAACGGTATATGAGTGAAAGAGCAGTTTACTCGTTGTGAACTGGATAAGAACGTATTGCGGATGCGATAGATAAGACGGAATTGACGTAACGAGAACTATTTATGGAACTGCTAGCATGCGTATTCAAGAAATTATTTTTAAAGTTAAAGTTCCAACCCGATCAAAGCCGTTCAGCATTTTTTTTTTTTAAACGGGCAAAAACGGGCAAGAACGTTTATGAAGCGACTCAGTGTGACGGCCCCTTAACGGGGTGGAACGTACCCGAAGCGAGATGGACGTACTACTAAATGAAATTGCCCGTTACTTAAATCGTTCTAAAGATGTGCTAGGACGTCTTACAAACGAGCATTGTATATTCATTATCAGCTTGAAGCCAGGTACGAAGACGCATGAGGTCTGGCAAAAACGGGCTAGGTTTTTTTGTATGGGAAACGGGCACGCATTTGCGTTCAACACGTTCTAGCCACGGATAATGACGCAGTAAGAACGAGATGAACTTTCTGGAGGCCGTTTGGTCGACGTAAGAACGAGTAAGAACGGATTTTCACGGATTAAAAACGACCCAGAACTAGTTAGGTCGGGACGAAACGCATTGGAAACGAGTTGGAACTGATTAAGAACGGGTTGCAACTAACTGGGGACGGGTTTGGATTGTTTCAGACGGGCTCTGTTTCGTGGAAACGGCCATTTTCACCCGATTTTAACTAGATACAAACCGACTGCAGACGAGGCAAAGACGTGATGGACGTATTGAGGACTGTATACGAACGTTGTTCATCTTAATCCAGAAATAATTAGGTCAAATGTACGCGTTCTTTTCGGACCAATGGCCGTTTTTCGTATTTATTCTAAAAGTTGTGAGATTTCTGTAATTGTAACAATTAATGTGTGGCAGTGGCGTATCTAGGGGGGGCAAGGGGGGCACGTGCCCCGGGCGGAGCTTCAAGGGGGCGCAAAAAAGGAAAAGGAAAAAAAAAAGAAGAAGAAGAAAAAAAAGAAAGGAAAGAAGAAGGAGAGGAAGAAAAAGGAGATCGGTGATCCACAGTCGATATTGGGGTCATGTTTCCTCCCATTATTAATTTTGGCGCCCCCGACATAAAACCACTGGCCCGTATTCTGTTACGTGGTTTAGAGTTGTACGGCAATTGACAATAGAATCGAACAATAGCACCGTACGAGAAAAAACTCCCAG
>CALNVZ010001721.1:3067838-3078845 GCA_940671915.1 Paracentrotus lividus
CTAGTATCGTATTCAAGAAATTATTTTCCAAAGATATAAGTTCTAACCCGACCAAAGCCCGTTCAGCAATTTTTTTAAAGAACGGGCAAGAACGTTATGGAACGTTATAGAACGACCTCAGTGTGACGGCCCCCTTATGTCCAAACCATACATGTACATGTATGTAAATTTTTTGAATTAATATTCTATACAATAAAATGAAAATAGAAAATCAAGCAAAGAAAACAAATCACAGAGTTATTATAATTTTATGCAGACTTTAAAAACATATGTTGTACTTAACTTAACTTATAAGAGGCTTACCAGAAATAGCACTAACAAATATAAACTTGATAACAAATATTTTAGTTTATTCTTAAATTACATGTTGTTTGAAAACCTATGTCCACAGGAAAGAAAATTCCATTATAATAATTGGTGAAACGGTGCATTAATTCTATTTTCCAGGTTAGAGTCCAGTAAAGAGGGACGAGATGCTCAAGAATTGATGTATAACCCCATTAATCAACGAAAGTAAGTAGTAATCATAATATTACTAATTATCTAATATTCATATATCACGATTCCATGCCTAGTAACGACACTCAAGGAGCACAATAAACAAATTTTGGAATAGTTTAACATACTTCTCGCAAATAAACCAACTGATATAAATATGTCTACCCTTCCTGTTAAGCTATTATGCGTTTTTCCTTTTACAAGCCTTTCTCTATATTATTGTTTATATTCATAACCATATCGTCGTTGAACATTTTTGTATATTCTTAAAGAGAAATTGTGTTTCTTTTCATTTCTGAAGGCAGTAGATGACTAAACCCGGTCGTTTCTGAAACAAACAAAAGACAAAAGAACAAAGGCCCATTCCTTTTCTGGCAGTAGGGATTATCTTGACAGAAATCATGAAAGCTGTTTCATATTTCTCTGAACTGTTAACAAGTTTCGTTTGAACATTTTACAAAGACAGAAACAGAATGTAACACCCAGAAAATAAAGATTATCATACATATATGCGCAAGGAAATTAAGAAACTATTGTTATCACCTTTTTCCATTTAGTGCATGTCAGCTGTCATTTTTATTAAACTGAAGCCTAGAATTGTACATCGGTCTTGGTTTGCACAAAGTTTGGGGTTTCGAATGCAACTTAGGTTTGTATTTACAGCATGCATTGGTATGAAGAGTCAGTGAAGTGTGAGTCTAAAACGCAATCGAAATGAAACCAAGACTGCGGATTGAGTTTGCTGGGTAATTTGTAAAGAATCCCTCAACGGGGGTATGGATAGTTTAGAATCTGGAATGGCTTTGGGAGTTTTATTTCAGAGTTAAACAATTCGTCTCTTTTATCGTTACCTTGATACCAAAGGTTGTCCAAATTAGGTTAAAATTGAGATTATTATTATAAATTGAATATATTGAACAAATTGAATATTGCTAGAGGGTATTCAAATTGAATATTGACTGCATGCACATGAATATCAAAACCCGATGAGGAACTAAGTCCAAAATTAATACAAGGAAGAACAATACCATCAACCTTTAGGGCTAAAAATGTTTTGTTTCCCAAACTATTGAATTATGATAGAGCTGGGTAGCCATTGGTTGTCAGAATGGCCAGTACATTGTTAAAACGCTGGGTAAAAAAATGTTGAGTAAGATTCTTAAACAGCAGTTGATTGAACTTTAAACAACAGGTGTTGTGTAATGACTTTACACAAGAGTTGGAAGGTTCCTATATTTTCCTAGTTCCTATTCAAAATTGACTAATAAAACATTCATAAATTGACTAATAAAACATTCATAAATTGCTGCAATAACCCTCAAAATCCCTCAATGGGCATTTATTTGGCATCTTTTGCTATGAATTTCCACCGTGAGGAATTATCTGCATGTATGCCATAACAAGTTTTAAATTCATCGATGTGTGACGTAAGTGGTTAGCTGTAAGGATTAAATTACCTGAATTGTTACGTCATAGTCATGCTGATGGAAGGGTCAAATCTGACAGACATGGCGAGGTAGAAATGACCATAATCATTATGATCGTGCTTATCTTATTATACCTACATTGTTTATTAGATTGATCACTTGGGAGAGGTTCATACGACATCGTGCCTTGGCTATCATCAGTGCAAGACCCAATACCGCTACCATAGAGCCATTGATTAGAGGACATCCATATACAGCGTTATAGATGTAGCAGATGTAGATACGAATATTCCTCATTTCTTCCAAGAATGATTGGTGACGAAATATTGAGTGATTTCAAATGAGAGAATTTACATTTTAGGGATCAATCGTACTTATACTTTGCAGGTGTGGATCCAGTTACAGCTCTGACAAAGTATCTTATCGGCCCAATTGTCTGGGGATGCTCTGATGCTGGTTCCACTTCTGCTTCGTTTTAACCTATTAGAATACTAAATTTCCTATAAGTGGCTCCTTAAATATTATAATATTAGAATATACTATTTCACTATTTTCATTTGTGTGTGCCTTAGAAGGTATAAAAGGTATCATACAATCTTTTTTTTTTTTTTTTTTAAGTTTGACAATATTCACGACCTACAAAAGAGAGCTCCAAGGATATTTCAGATAATATATGTTTTAAATTGGTGTAATGATTTATCTTTAGATTTTCACAATGATGTTTTTCAATAACTATCAATGTGATATGCATGTATATTAATTTTTATAACGTAATAACTTTATGAGATTGATTCTCCATGTATAAATAAATTATCTACGAATAAATTGATTCGGATTATACCCCGTCTAACTTGTTTGGAATTTAATAGCAGAAATCAAGCTGAACCAGCCGGAATGAAGAATTTTTTAAAATTTGCGCAGCATTCAGGCGAGAATTTCTCTCCAATTGTTGGAACACAGAAGGAAGATTAAAGTAGATTTCCATAGAAATAAATGCGGTCGGATATTTTTTAGGGGAAAATGGCTTATATTTACACATAAGACACTTTTGAATGTAGAAAAGTCAGTCTGCCAAGAAATCTTTGCTTAAAAAATTGTGTAGCCAAGAATTTGGCCCTCCGATCACAGGGGTCTTGTACGTGTAAAACACATTTTATTCAAAGATCTGACCACATTTATTTCTATGCACGTCTACTTTAAGAACGTAGTTTTTAGAATGCAATTCGAATATCCATGAATGTACAAGGAATATTCATCCCGGTGGCATTCCGGCTCATTCTGCATTTAGTGTGACAAGTGTTTATATTGAGTAATGTAACAAACTTCAAATGGGCAATTAAGACATTTTTTTTTCCACCTTTGCTATTGAAGTTTTGTAAGATGATATTCTATTTCTGTTGTGTTTAATCTCTTTCGCTCTTTTTCTCCCATTGTCTTCTTACATTACCATACGTCTACTCTCTAAGCACGTGATCGGTTGTTTACACACGTGCCGCTGATTTACTTTGTTTAATTAAGTTTATTTTAAATTTATTTTCAATGTATTGCACTATAATGATCTTCACATCCATCGGGAATTAGTTTTTACTCATTATTCACATGTTTTTGTTTTTATTTTCACGCAAAGTCACTTTTTCTTTGATCGGTTGTTATACACAAAAAATGGAGAACTGCTTGGATTGTACTGAATTTCAGTATTTGAGAATAACGAAAGATTCATGAACGTTTGAGGCCATACGTGTGGTTAATTGATGTGCATTACATCAAAACATATCACCGATAAAACAATGTGGTTTTCGTCCATGATTATATGAGCTCTGTGCATAAAAAGTTATTGTCTTTATTCGGATTTCATTAACATATACATGTATATATACGGCGTATTAAATACTCCTGTTGTTTCCAAATTATATCAATTCAATTTAATATTTCTTTATTTTCTCTCCTCATGATATAATAATAAATGGGATAAAATACAATCTTTTAACAATAAGCACAAATTGTCACAGTATCAAATAAAATAATATATGAGCAGAATTCTAATTGAAGCAATTACTTCCTCATTTAAGCATGCGATCTATTTTACAACTCGTACTTGTCAAAATTGATCATAAAATATATATGACAATGATCTGATCTCATAATTGTAATAAGACAAGTAGTGTTCAGTAACGTAGCAAGATAACATAATAAGTAACAATATGATGCACAATTCCTATAAATTGCCATTTTGATTGTAATGTAAAGGGTTAGTTTGTATTGAAATAATAATAATAATAATAATAATAATAATAATGATAATTCAATATTTATATAGCGCCTATCAAAAAAATTTCTGAGCACTTTACATTTTACAAACATTGTACATGTAGAAAATAAATCATTAACATGCCGTACAAACGTGATCATCTAATTCTTTCATTTCGTTCTTTATTTGCTTTGACAGATCATGAAGAAAATAAACATTTACAGTCAGATGTTACACACAAAACTACTAACTAGTAAATGATGGGGTCATTCGACTAACTTAAGACAGAGATACATTTAGGAAGGATAGGAAACACAAGCATATATTCGAACATCTACAGGGATACCAAAAACAGTGCTTCCACGTGGTGTGCTGACACAAAACAAATTTCCAAATCACATTAGAAACTTTTTTTTGTACTTTGAAAGCCTTATTTGATCAATTTTTTGCAAATTTAAACTAAACTGTTCGTCATTAAGGTGGAATATTTTTTTTTGGCTCCAACGACGTTATTGTTGCTCGCTTTAATTTCTTGAATGTGTTGGTCGCCGCTTTCACTTTCCAGGATCCTGGCTATATCTGACGTTCCCTCAACCCTTCCGGGGATTTTTTTTCTAAAGGTTTGCCACCCCAGAAGATGGTCATTTTTGTCACTTTTTGTATTTTTGGGGCCCCTTTTTGTTTACGCGGACCCACCATGGCGCCCTCAGTCCTACTCCAAGGAAACACGTCTGAGGTGTTAGAGTGTTATTGTTCTTTAAGTTAATCTAAATTATAATGTTACAGGCTCGACTCGTTTGTCTTAGGGAAGGGTCAAAATTTATTTGATTGGGGTTCAACATTGATTTTATTCATTTTCTCACCATGAAATTTCTATTTCCCTAAATTGTATTGTAACATATCAGCCAACATAAATAAAATAAAATATCATCCATATTTAACATTTCACAACCTTTTTCATAAAGGCTAAAAGAAAAATTATGGGAAAATGATTCTCATTAAGGGTTAAGGTTTTGTTTTTTTTTCTTTTGTTTATATAGCATAAAGGTGGAATAAATATTCCGGATTTTTTCAACTTATCACACTTTTTCTTTCAACCCTCTCCTAGACAAGAGCCCAGCCTTTCCCACAAATTTAGATTACTTATAAACACATTAAACAGTACACCTCAGACGCGTTTCCTGGGGTAGGACTGAGGGTGGGCCTGATTGGTCGGGCTAAACAAAAAAGGGGTGGTCCCAAAATTAGAAAAAAAATTGAAAAAAAATGGCATCATGGGGTTGAAAAAAAATTATGGAAAAAAAAAAAAAATTCTCGTGAAGGGTTGGGAGAATGTTCAAACAATAGCCGGGGTATCGAAAAGTAAAAACGAGGGCAAATATATTAGAATTAAAGCCGGAGCAAAATATGTCGCTATGAGCGGAAAATTCATCTTTATGACGGACAGTGTATTATGGGCTACAAATTTGAACCCCCCCCGTTTTATTTTTTTGAGCCTATCTTTTAAAAATCATGTTAACAGGCATATAGTTGACAAAGTTACAGCACTTTCCGCTAATTTCCGCAATTTTAAAGCACTCATAGAGGTGTTAAGTGATGTGCACATTTTGTGTAATGAATTGTGTATTTTCTTGCGTGCTTGTGAGATACTTGATTCGAATCATTATTTTTTTTTGTTCGCTGATACCCGTTAGCAGTATTGGCTCAGTGGATAGAGCGTCCGCCTCATAATCGGGAGATCGTGGGTTCGTTCCCCGGCCGCGTCATACCAAAAGACGTTAAAAAAAATGGGAGTTGCTGTTATTCTGTTTGGTGTTCAACAAGAAAGGGATAGAGCAACGTCATTTTGGCGTTGCTCAGTGGCTGCCTCGCCCATGATCAAAAATAATGTCTGTTTCACCTTCGTTTGGGATAATAATAAAAAAAATATCTAAAAATTGGGGGTGGGGCGTCAGACACAAAAACGTGATTTATTTTAAAAAGTTAATATAAAATGTGTTTTCAACTGAAATTCATAAATGAATGATTGTTTTTGCCTTTATTGATATCCGTCATTTCATTTTATACTATTTGTGACTGATACAATGTCGCCAACAAATTTAGTTGAACAAACAATAGAAAAAAAAATCGAAGAACAAAGAAAAACAAAACAATATAATACATAAGAAATCGGATCTCATATCGCATTTTTTTTTTTTTTTTTTTTTTTTTTTTTTTTTTGTTTGTAAACATTTGCTAAGTTAGAGCAAAAACTATGATTTCACATATTATGCATAAATTAGCATTATTAAATAAAAGCGATTTTCACCTGAAAATTCAGGTCATGTATCATCCCAGACTACTGAAGTATTATTGGTTGCTAAAACGGGCAATGGGCTACTGAAAAAAAAAAATAACTTGTCCTAATTTCATAATTCTAAAAGTTTATCCTAAACTTTCGTTCTAGAACTTCCTATTAATTCCAAACCTTTGATAGAGAATCAAACTTGCTGTGGAGGTTAAGTTTGAAAGGATTGGCTTTGTATTTGTATGGTGCAATTATATTGTGCGATTCTATTACCCGGCCTCCCGTGCAAACTTCAAAATACGGGCCTTTCTAAGTATAGATGTAGAACAGTTGGGGGTTGTAGCTCCACCACACCCCTTAATTCCCAACAGCCCTTATAGGTTTTAAAGGAGAATTGACCCTTTATAGACAATTGGCTTATTGTGGATACAGATAATCAAATAAGCACATCAGTGAAGATTTAGTAAAAATCGGATAAATTGTAAGGAAGTTGAGTATTTGAAAGTTGAGATCTGTAATGATATAGGAAATCTCCCATTGGCAACGTGGTCAAAATGTGTGATGTCATACAGGGAGAACTCTCTATATTGTGTGCACAAAAACTATTCAAAATGTCACTTTATTCCCACTCTAGTAATAAGACTGATTTTGTTTGCAGAATTTGTTATGTGTTTCTTATAAACACAAAACAAAAAGAAAGTTCACCCTATTTCAAATATCAATAATTTTTTAACCAGGAGGAATTTTAAAAATCTAATAAATAATAGTCCATATAGAAAGGAGAATTATAGTTAGCCTACGCATCATGGACCGAATTTATTAGGAAAAATCATCAAAAGTCATGCCCTTCAGATGATTAATGTGCTTGATGCAACAAATGTCATTTTATTGAACAGTTCACAGCCTCAAAAATCAAAATCACACCTTGAGCCATTCAATGACTATTGCGACCCTCTCTTCAGATATTAAAACCACATTATACACCCGTCCCCCCGACGCATTATGGACAAACGTGCATTCCCACATAATTCGGAAACGAACTCTCAATGCTCCATCACAAATCTTCACCGTGTTGACGTGAAGAGACATCTGCAAACAACAACTGCCCATAACCTTCGATTCTATATACTTTACTTATTGCCATGTCAAAATCGATAAGATGCTGAGGGAAATTCTCTTTCGTTATTTGGACCCGGTATACTCTGCAGACGCACAATATCCACTCGCTATTTCACCGACGGGCTTGAATGAACCCACTCAAATACACAAAAAAATCAGGCCATTCTTAGACATTACGACAGAGCTCATTGATACTTATTTTATGCACTAGAAAGCACTCTTCCAATACACACTATTGTGGGTTCATTATTTAATCACTTCTCATTGGCGCCGTCGTCAATGATCCTAGCGCATCTCACTCAAATGCCATGCTTCAGCGAGCACGTGAGCTAACCCTCTCGTTACGCGACAACAACTCATCTTCTACCCTACGCTTGACCTAAACCATCAATATTCTTCTTCGGCGTATTGAATTAACAATTTCGGGAGTATTATCTTATTTCATGTGATATCCCGATGTTTCACGCCTCAGTGGGCATAAGATACAAACATCATGAAAATGAGAAGGAAAGTTTCAGAGCTTCGTCAATGTCACGGTTTCAGTGACTCTTCCGAATACGTATATTGAGTAACGATACATGTTAGTTTGAGACCAGTTGAAGCTATGTGCAAAGTTTCATACAAATAAATTCACAGTCAAATGGACAAAAACTGACAATTAAAATATGCCAAATTTCCTTTGTTAATACTTTTGTTAAACCTCTGTACATAAAGTCATTGGAGGAGAAAATCAATACCTGACAAACGGGAAATTCAGCCATTCATTGATGCATTATTGTTAATTACCGTGAGTTATGTTCACGAATACTTGGCACACAGCTTCAACTGATCTCCAACTACACATGATCTTGATTCAAATTACGTATTCGAAAAGTCACTGAACCATGACGAAGCCCCACTTTATTCTCATTTTCATGATTTTCTTGTATCTGTGGCCCACTGAGGCGTGAAACATCGGGATTTTTGTGAAAATAAAATCAAACGTACTCCCCAACAAGAATAATGTTAAATTCAAATCAAAGTAAGAATTTGAATTTACGTGAGAAAAAAGGCTTTTCCAGTCCACGTGCTCACTAAAGCATGAATTTTTAAATAAATGCCATAGGATCATTGACATGTGCCCAAAGAAATATAAATAAACCAAAAAATGTTATTGAGATGCTTTTCAGTGCATAAATTACTACAATGACTCTTTGTATATTCAAAAATGCCTATTTTTTGGTTGATTGATGGGTTCATTCACCGTGATGATGGATATTGGTTGCATACACTTCAAAACAGGGAATTCCCTCACATTTGATCAGATTTTACCATGGCAAAGAAGTAAAAAACGTGGCGGGGCAATTTTTGTTGCATGCTCACTCAACCGTGAATTTTTACGCAAATTTCGTTTCCGTATGTTGGAAGCACGTTTGCATACACCCTCTGACGTGTAAATTGTTTTAAATCTGAAATGGGTCCGATTCCATTGAATCAAAGTTGTGATTTTAGGTTGTGAACTTCAAAAAAATGACATTTTGCACTCAAACCATTAATCACTGAAATGCCAATGAATTGATGATTTTTGCTAAAATTCGGTCCTATGGTAGCTAATTAAATTCCCTACATGGACATATAATTAGATTTTTATAATTCATCCTGGTTCAAAAATTATTGATATCTGAAATAGGGGGAACTTTCTTTTTGTGTTGTGTTTATATACATGCCATCCCATTAGAAAATTCCTTATTCAACCTTTAGAATCGAGAAAAGTGATGATTTTAGTAAAATGTGTATAATAGATAGGAAAGTTCACCCTGCATTCCATCACACATCATGGTCGCGTTGCCAATTGGAGGATCTCCATATCATAAGTGATCTCAAACTCCAAAAAATCATATATTTTTTATCTCTAATTCAATGCCAGATATTTCTGTAACTTTTACCAATATGTTGTTTTGGTTTGTGTCCATTCACTGAAACCAAATTTCTTTGAGAGGACAATTCCCCTTTAAAGGCAAGATCTAGGCATGAAGAACTTTGACGTTTCCATTCTGGTAAGTCGGGTCATATACCTCTATATACCCATCCTCTGAGCCATCTCTATCTATATCTCGTCTAAACTCCCAACCACTTGACTCTTCATAGCTACGTCGAGTGATGTCACCTGACTCTTCATAGCTACGTCGAGTGATGTCACCAGGCTCTTCATAAACATGACGTGATGGATGGGGATCTAAAGATGTGTATCTGGTTTGTTCATCATTATCATTAGTCATGGGCAGTCGATTAGAAGGTACTAGTTCAGTGTTACTACGTGAGCACCGATCTTCATTGCTGATATTTGGAGGCTTGTTCGTGGTTTGGGTTCTCTCTGACCTGAAAAGTTCATCAATTAAAAGTAGGATAGTGATAACATATTATATTAGTATCACAATATCTCGTTATTTTCTTCTTCCATTTCTTCTTCTTATAATCGTTCTCTTTCCCCTGCTCAACTTGAGCGCAAGACTCGGGATATCAGAGGTCCCCAAATTGAAAGAAACAGATAATGATGTATCATTAGCGAGATGAGCAAAACGAGCACGATCCTGAAAACATGTCATTTAAAGCCCATTTTAAACGTTAAAAGGATTCCTTTTTACGATCATCCTCCCGAATCCTAGTCCAGTCGAAAATTGGAACCTGTGGGGAAGAACCTCACATTTACTTTATGGGCGCCCCGCTTGTAGGTACTACACTCTAAAAACTGATGTGCTAATTTGTACCTGCACAAGAGCTAAATCTGCACCTGAAGTGCTGTTTTAGCACTTACCCAAGTGCTAATTTATCAACGAAAAAAGTTCATGGTCGGTATGGGATTCGAACCGGGTTCACCTAGACATGGAAGTGTACCGCTGATGTTACCAATAGACCAACGGAGATCTCGCTAACTGGCTTTAATTATGACAGCATTGTAGATGATTATGGCAAATTGGAAGAAAGTTCATCATGCAACAACATGATCTGCTAGCAACCGTGAGATGTGAATTGGTCTAACGTGCTCGTCAGCGCTTCTCATGCAGGGGACCCAGGTTCGAATCCCAACGAAGTCGCGCCGTTTTTGCCCATTTTTGCTGAAAGTTCAGCTCACGTGAAAGTGCTAAAACAGCACTTTGAGTGCAGTTAAACAGCACTTTGAGTGCAGTCACTATGCAAGCACTTAAAAGGTGCAGATTTCAGCCTTTGAAGAGCTAAAAACAGCACTTAAGTTTTTAGAGTGTAGATCAAGCAGAGATGCACCAGGACCATTCTTGGTCACGTGTGTGACCGAAATTATGCAAAATCTTGACTTTAATTGCCTATAACTCTAACAATTATAAAAATATCCTGATTTAATGTTTATATCATGCTAATATATTTTGTTGGCTATCATTTGTAAATATTTTTTGATATTTACAATATGCATG
>CALNVZ010001721.1:3078870-3120257 GCA_940671915.1 Paracentrotus lividus
CAATATGGCATGTTCAAGGTCAAGAGGTCAAAAGAAGTAGTGTATGGGCCGCGTGGTGTCTTGACTCACAGAACGGCATGATTTTTAAAGTTCAATTTCATTTTGAAATTCCTGTGAGTTTTAAAATGATAAATGTCTTATTGCTGTGAAATATGCATTATGGACCTGTTAACCAAAAAATACTACTGGATAGGAGTCATCTCTGAAATTTCTTTTTTTAATCTATTATTTATATCGTGATGTCGCGGTCACGTGTGTGACATTTTAGTGGGTCACGGTGTGTGACCTATGGCAAATTGTACAGAAAATGAATATTTTTATGTATTATGCAATAAATGTACATTTTGAGCAATTACTATATCCTCTGTGTATAAAAATTTATGAAACTCAACCCAGTCAATGGGGTGGTGGTAGCGTCAAGACTGGGGAGGGCGGGTAGGAGGGCCATGGATGCCCCAAAATAGATCGTGGCTGTTGATCGTGCCCGAGCGCGCCGAAAATTTGCACCGATGGTAGTGTGTGATGTAACTTACAAAGGAAAACTGCTTAATTTTCCCGATAATAATATAATATATTAAGAAAGTATCAAACTTTACGCATTGCAGTGAAGTCATAATTTTTGTTCTAATTGTCAAACTACAGTTCGGAATGCTAATTTTGTGCATAAAAGCGATTCCAATCCAATGAAAAAGATTAACCAACAAAGATTATCATTGTTTATAGAACTAGTTATGTCCTTTTTTGTTTTTTTCGACCTTTTTGTTGTTTGTTTGTTTGTTCTTTTATTGATGTTATTCGCAAAAATTATTGCAGAAACCATTTTGGAGCATAATAATGCAAAAAAATATAATTCACCAATGAAAGGGTGAAAATAATCAAATTTATGACCGCCCCCACCCAGCGGGTCACGTGTGTGACCAATTTTTTTGCAATTAATAATCAAATTAAAACTGTCATTCTGAGATGCGAGGGTACATTAAATCTAGCTTTGAAGAAATAATTATAATATACCAAGCCTAGTTAAGACGGGGCATAAACTTTTGTGTTTTCTGGTTACTTGTGTGTGACATTTGAGGACAATTAATTTCCAGCAGTCCAGGGTTGATTATCTTAAATATAATCAATTTAACAACATTATTTTTTGGGGTATAGATTAAAAGGAATATGAGTAAATAATAATATAATGACCAGCTAATCCAAGTAGGGAAGTCAGCATTATCCATTCCAGTCAGGAGCTGTTAAAACATTTATTTTATTTACCGTTTTTTCCATTAATTTATCATTGTATGTTAATTTATGCAAATGAGCATGAACACATTGCAATAAACAAAAATATCGAAAAAAAAAAAACCATCAGGTTCATGAAACTTCAGTACATTTGCATCTATTTGAATACTGCAGCTTAAAATCAAAAAACTAAGGCAAATTTATTAATGTCCACCAAAATCGCGCTGTGTCACTTTTCACAAAAAGAATGGAAACGCACACTAAATGGCCGGTTGTGGCAAAAAATAATACACTAAAAATTAGCAGCCGAGATGGCGACATATGAGGACAAACTTAAAGGAAAACATCTGACGGGTGCCCCAGTACCCGGGAGCGGGCAAAATAACCGGCGGAGGGAGTACCAACATTTTAGGCTTCCTATAACTAACACTCTTTTTTCTTTTTTTAAGGCATGTATTGATTACTTATTGTAACCCATCTTGGTCTATTAGTAGCACCAAGCGTCATTCACACACGGTGACCGCCTGATCCGCTGACAAAAGTCGGCTCACAGATTTGTTTTAAAAATGAGTACTGGGCACAATCGAATAAAAAGGAGGGCAGGTGAGTCACCTGGTTCGGAATTGCAGTGTGACCAATTTACCTTCAAAGTTACGAAATAATTACTAAATTTGCTAATGCGATAAAAATAAAACTACCTGGTACTTCATTATCTTCGCTGTGCAAGAGGCAGTACTGCAACGCGCACGTGAGGTTAATCAGTGGATATTCTAGCAGTCTGTGAAAGAAAAAAAAAATGACACTTAATTGGGTTTGTTATGGATATAACTAGAACCAGTGGTATTCGATATGGTCGATGTGGATGACCGGCAGCTGATTGGAGACTTGGCGCGTTAATAACTCTTTGCGTCCCTGTGTTGGTGACGTTTTGGCGCTGCTCACGTGTGGTGAATTTGTACATTTGATTGGAATTAATAATAGTGGCAATTGATTTCTTTAGTTAATTATCATTAAAACGAATCAAGTCTTTCCAGCACCACATTCATTGTAATTCATCTAAAATCTTAAAGGAATGAAGTTAAAAAAAGGGTTTTATAATGAACAATAATCAAAGTAAGACGTGGCCTATGATCTGATATCTATGAGTGAGAAAATAGAACAATCTTCCTTTACGATCTGAGACCGTGTTGGTTTTAGCATTTTTTATATCCATGTATCCTAAGTTCCGTTGGGAACGGATCAGTATGTCTTGATGATAGGAAGATTACAACAAATGAAATATTTTACACGTACCATTCCTATTGGTGCACTATCTCTCGAAAAATTGTTGGTTTGTCGCATGTGTAATTTATTGTCAAGGAGAACCATTCTCGGTCCAAATACAACCTGAGATGAAAAAATGTCTATTACCGTCTGCCTAAGTTTAATCTTGTTCAAGTAAGACAACATATGCTACTTTCTGAAAAATTTAAGGACTTAATAAACCTTTTAAGTTTCCTTTTAAGGATAACCCGAATGTATAACAAATGCAATTATTTAACATGAAACAATTCATTGGGGTAAACACGACACATGTTCCCTTAATTGATTATAGTTGCCAAGTAAAACTTTAATGGAAAAACCAAAACACGCGACCAAACTTTATAATTCCTTTGCCATAAAAAATGGTCTCCACCTTTTTCAAAGTATAATCACTGGCCCACTATAACCAGATCAGTTACGATGTCGGTCTTTCAATATTGGGTTAGAAGAACTGGATAAAACGGCTGTTGTGTCTGTGCTTTCCCTTATGGGGTTCCCACAGGTTCGACGCCAATATGGCTCTCTCAGTTCGTCTATAGAAAATAAGTTTAATGGAAATTAGGGCTACTATTGAAAATAACCCCATTATTAAACTACCGGTCGACGTTCGTTTCCTTCAGGCAATTGGGTTCCATCCTCCCACTTTGGGTATACTATGAACTTTGTTGCCATTTATTCAAACCCTGACTAATACTAAGTATAGATGAGTCATAGGAGTTCTGGATAAAGGTCTCCTCGATTCTGTCTTCTTTTCTTGGCCGGGCATTTGGAGGCTTAATCAACCCTGATAAAAAGTAATGGATTGGAATTACATTAGCGAGTTCCTGGTATACTACATCATAACCCACATAAATAAACTAAGATCATCCATTTTATACTCATCCTTTTTTTCCTTCTTCAAGGGCCGACGAAGAACTGCGCTCTTTCCGTCTTCTAGCACTAGAATAGGAATCGGCTGCAATACCATATACATCTACACTAACGTCAGCCATGTCAGTCAAAATCAACCAAGAATTAAACTACCCTAATGTTATTATCATATATTGCAGACAATTACACTGTTTGTCAAAAAGGTTGCGATATTCATGCAAATTATCATTATTATTCATTTTTTTTTCACCACCATCCATTCAATTATCCTCCCCCCTTATAATGTGTTGCTAAACTATGTCCCGGGCGCTGGATCAATCTTATTTCTCGGGACCCTGACTTCAGGATTTATATCTTAAGGTGGGACTTTCTGTGCACAAAACACAGGATCGATGCCCGGAGTGGAGGGATTGAAAAAAAAAAAGTATAACATGAGGCATTTGACAGACCTCCAATTTTATGTTTTTTCTTCTCACTTATTGGTGTGCGCTGCTTGACTTATCAATTTGTTATATTATACTATCAATAGACCTAAGAATCGTATCTGAATCTACATCCACCAGTTTCCTACCCATTCTTAGAATATACGCACTCTGCTAAAGGTGTAAGTTGAATATTGTTCTTTCATGGGCCACGATATACAGAGCACGGAATAATCAATATACAGCGACGGGGTGGGAGAGAGGAAGTTCAGGAGAGTGCGACGCGCCCCTAAATACACCGGAACCTTCATTCTAACAAATCTTATTATTTTTGCGAATAAAGGATTTCCTCGACTTTATTATATTGTTTAGTTTTTATTGTTTGTATTTCTGTATTTTATTTTGTGTTTAATGCATTACATGCACTCTCCCATCTGAGTCTATTTCTATGTGGAGGTGTTCTAAAGTTTATTTTTAATTATGTGCATCCTCTCTCTTTTTTTTTGCTTCTCACTTTCTTCCGGTCCGACGGAGGTCTATTTCTAGGGGAGGGTTAAAGTTTATTTTAATTGGGGTTCAGTTTCTTTTCTTTCTTCATTTCTATACCATGGAAACTTCTAACCAACCAAAAATAGCAGAATCTCAGCAAAGCATAAATCACCATGAAAAATAAACAACCTTGCCATGGAGCCTCAGTGAAGAAAAGTTTTGGAAAAAAAGTATAATTGAGAATTTAAGGTTGTCTATATGCTTTGTTTTTATCATAAACGTAGAATCAAATATTTCAAAATTTTCTTAACTTAAAGACAAGTAGCAAATCTCAGACGCGCGTTTCACGGGGGTAGGATTGAGGGAGGCCTTGGTTAGCCAGTCTAACGAAAAGGGGTCCCAAAATGAGAAGGAAAAAATTTGGAAAATTGGCATTGTGAGGGCTGACAAACTATTTTGATTTTTTCAGTCCCCGTCCTAGATACAGACCGGGTCCCGGAAAGTGAAAGTTGGTGCAAAAAACAGAGTCAGAGAGAGAGAGAAAAAAAGTCTAAAAAAATGAAAGTAACGCAGGAGCAAAATGATATGGCTGGAGCTATAGGCCTAATAAAAATATATCCAACCTTTTTGATGAACAATGTATAATAAGTTTTTCTAATACCTTGCAATGTTAATTCCAAGAGCAATGAATAGAAGGAAGGCGAGAATTCCAATGATAGAAGCAACAGATATCAGGATAATACGTGGTCGAGAAGTAGATGAAGCTCCTATAATCAAAATCAACGATGTAAGCAATGACATTCAATGCATTTATACGGAAGAGTTAATATGAAGAGGACTGGTCATTTCTAAAAGGTTGGGGAGACCGGGGATGGAAGTTACACGGGTCAGTTGTTACAGTTTTTGATATTTCTATTATTACTTTAGTCTATTCTAGAGCTCTTCTTGATCTACTGTTAACGATACCAAGAAACTGAAAAGTTAAAACAAAAGTATCGTATGAGAGATTAACACATTGTCAACTTACCCCGCATTGTTTACATTTAGTAACAATCTACCCCGTATGGTGTAAAACTTACCCCGTATACGGGGTAGGTTGTTACAAAAAAATGTCTTCATTAATTAAGCTGTAGTTAATTAGTGTTTACATGTTTTCAAGTTCTATGTGCCTCAGGTTTTAGCCAACATAATAGGCTAACTACAGACCCAAAATGGTGTGTGAGTACTTTCATTAGAATTATCTGGCCCAAAATGTTAATTTTGTAACGTCCATCCCCGGTCTCCCCTACTACATCCATATTTGTTAATTCGGAGAAAAACACGGTTTTTTTAATTTTTCATTGATAGGAATGTCTGTTTGGAATTAAACTTTTACATATTGTTCTCCTCTTTTATACTAAAAGGAAACCAGTCTAACGAAAATCTAGTTTTTCTGTAAATGAATTTTCAATTTTTTGTTCTGATGGATGTAGTACCTTTTGGAAACGATATGTCTCAGAGTATGTTGGCGTTAAGAGAAATGCTTGTACCCCCTCCGATCTGCCCCTAGAAATCCATATATGACCACGTTCACCCGATTATGCTTACCTGTCGTTGAACTTGAAGTATTTTCGGATTCTGTTACACCACGAGTTGATGTGTCAGACGAAGGATCTGTTTTTGTGTCAGTGTCTGACTCAAGCGTTACCGTTGGACTTCGTGTACATATATTTCCTGGAACGTTTCAAATAATGACACGCATTAAATTTTTAGTAACGGGATTGGACATGGCTCATATATAGGCCTATAGACTCGGAAGGTGACACGACATTGCTCAGAGCTGTAGGGCTAGGGTTCTGGTTGCAATATGGGTTTATGATGGTTTTAAGAAAGGTTGTCAATGACGACCTAACACCTGGTTCTCTTGGCTTGTCTGCATTATAACGACTAATGTTACAAGATGGTCCAATCCGTATTTGGGCAATTCCATCGTTACCGGGACGTTACATGGAGGGGCGAATTCAGCAAATTACTCGATAAATAACTGTATTTGCAATTTGAATGACAGTTTATTTCGTTGTAAGTTTGTAGAAAACATATAAGAGTTCAACTTTCTAAAAGTAAATTGCAACTTCATTAGTTAATTAACCACGATTGTTGGAAGCAAGCGTTACCAACGTTACACAAAAACGACATGGCTGTTTTTATAAGTTGAACATATGGTAAAACTCTGTAAAAATACATACTTCAAAGTTTCTTAACCCCTATTTTCAAACAGATCTTACTTCATTCTATACATTCGTACACAAAAAGTTATTTTTTTAAACGTAGATTTGTTTAATTTGGCTAATTAAGTTTTTACGGACGTTACATGTGTACGAAGTCTATGTAAATGGAGTTATGTCATGTTATTCAAAAATATACATGTATGATTACTTTCACTTTAATTGGATGAAATTAATTCATTCAAATCCGTTTCTTTGATTTACTATTTTCAAACAATAATTCTTCTTCGTTTATACAAACCTTGACAAAGAGGCGCCGCATATTCGCTAATGAAGACATGTCTCAGGTCTTGGAATTGTCCACTTGCACCGTCAATCCGAATTGGTCTGGCTTGGCTAGCATGCTGAGACTTATCGATTTGGATGATTACCGACTGTGTATTGTCTGTGTATACGATCGTATCCTCCTCCCCAAGAAGCGCCAACCCATACGGTTTAATGTAGCTAAATCCCTGGACTATCTGCACTTCGACTCTATGATTGACACCGTTTATACCAATGGATTCCACGCGCCCAGATCCGAAATCAGCCCAATACAAACGGGTCTCTGCATACATAGTATGAAGAAAAACAACAACATCAAAACAATGTAAATAAAGAAAAAAAAAATCAACAACAAAAAACAAAAAACAAAAACAAATAAAAGAAGAAAAAAACATCTGGCAATATGAAAAACTAACCGAGTTAGTACTAAAAATAATATTAAGGATACAACCAGGAGGTGACCCTCTTAAGCAACACCAATTCATTAGATTTGGGATGGGGTTCGGATAATGATGTGTAATATATATATAGTTTCATTCGGCTTCTTATTTTTTTGTAAAACAATCAATGAAATATAGCATCACGTTCTTTCAGATAAGTTTTCGTTTAACCATGGTCATACGAGAATGGACTACCTCTCTCTCTGCGATGGAAAATATCTCATAGACGTAAACATTTTATAGATATAATCATTTTTTTGCGACTCACGACAAGTCGTGGAAACTCAGGAGATGTCTCTAGGGCGTCTCCGCGACTAGTTTGAAAACCATCTAAAAATCAGTCTCAAACTATAGTCCCAAATCCTTCTCAAACACGTCTCATTGTAAGTGAGATCCGTATAGTGCTTACATACATGACCTGATCGTAGTAGCAGAACGTTAGCATAATTTTTTTTATGGAACGCGAATACAAATGATAGCTCTAAACCCCCGTTTTTTATCTTATGGAATAAAGGTTGCTAATAACGACCTCACACTAGTCCTTTGGGCTGGTCAAGCATTTTAACGACTGTTGTTGCAAGAGGGATTCGATTCGTATAGGGTGGTATCTGTCTTCGCGGAGATGTTTCCGCGATGGAATCGTTTGCTCCACGTATAAAAGTATTAGAAACGTCTCCGAAACTTAGGAAACTGAGGAAACTGAGGAGAATGAACTATGGCAAAGCCATGCTGACAAATCCGTCTCAAATTTGTTTCAAAGTAGTTTACGCCAAGTGAGATACAACCCTAACTCACTGCTGCGTTCTGGATTAGCGTCCTAAAGCATGAGCGTATTCGGGGGGGGGGGGGCTTTACGGGACCGGGGCCCCTGAAAAATGTACAAGATTTGAGCCGAATGACATTTGAAACCTACCCCTACAGCATCAGCCGAAGGCCGAGAATTTTTTTTCAACACCTACCCCCCCCCCCCCTCGCTTATCGCTCGGCCAGCGTATTGAATGTACCTTTTGGCTCGTCCAGTGTAACGGGGAAAAAAATAGGATGTACCTTTCTGGATCCACCACTGGGGGGCGCCAAAATCAAAATCACATCGGGCCCCCCGGAGCGCCAAATCCTGGATACGCGCCTGTAAAGGCCCGGTCCCACCGCCCGAACTTTGTTGCAGCGTTTCTTGAACGGTAGGGACTGAATTTCGACAACGCTCGTCACTGCGCACAAAATGGGGGGAAAAATTCGAAAATACGGGCGTTTAGCGGTACACCGCTGAAGCCGGCGTTGCTTTAGCGTTGGTTTAACGGTAGCGAGCGGTAGCGAGCGTTGATTTAGCTGTGACGCGAGCGTTGATAGAGCGGCGTTCTGGAAAGGCAGCAGCCTCCAAGAAGATCATTACTGAGCAGCAAGCTTCCACGATGGTTCTGACAGTTTCATGATGATGTTACATGGTGGTGGGGATAATCTGGAACCTGTTGGCCAGGATGCCGAAGGCGAAGATGCGCTCTTCATGGGTGAGGTTTCTGGTGCTGTACGGCTTCATGAGGTAGGTCCGCAGTGAGAAGGCGTCATCCCCGATGATGAAGCAAGGTATATCCTGATTGTCATTGAGTAGGGGGTCTGGCTGAGGAAAGGCATAAATCCTGTTCTGGTCCAGCCCACGATGGAGATCACTTTCGTTGTAGATCTGAGCGTCTGAGGATGAGCCACTGCCTGAGCTGAAGCGTCAATGTAGGTGAACTTGTAGTCAGCATCCACCATGGCAAACAGGATCACGCTGTAAAACGTTTGTAGTTGTAGAATTCTGAGCCAGAGTTAGGAGGAGCTTTACATGCCACGTGCTTGCCATCAATGTCACCAACTGTGGGGGAAAGTTCCATCTCTGGTACCATTGGTCAGCCAGGTCTCTCCATCCTTGTTCAGTTGTTGGGCAAAACAAGAGTTCGTCTGTGTACTTCCCAATGATGGCCTTCACCACTTCTCTGACTACCACACTGATGGTGTTATGGGGAACCCTCCAGGCGTATTGCATGTTTCTGTAGGTGTTACCAGAGGCCAGGTGCCGTAGGGTGATTGCCACTTTGAGACCAGGTTCCAGGCTTGCTCGGTAATTGGTGTCTTGTTTGGTCAATCTGGGGGTCAGCCTCTGTACAACTTCATCAAACATGGCTGGTTTGTGCAACGCTTAATCACCGCCCGGGCAAAGGGCGGTAAAAGGACTAAATGAGGACGCCGCACCCGTTTCATGCCCGTTCGCAGGGCGGAGATGGACCGTGGTGACGTCGGGCAACATGAATCGATCACCCCCTCCCCATTTTCCACATCAAGAACGCCCCCTTGTGGCTAAACTTGCCAACTACTAGTACATGAAAACTACGTGAAAACTTCATCTCAAAATCGGTTGTCCCCTTGATTGTTTACCAACGTGATTAATAAATAACTATGAATTCAAGTTAGAAACTCATACCCAGAGTACTTTTTTACAAAACAAAAGTAATTATATACCATGATGAATAAATCACATGACATGAATATATTTATTCATATTTTTTTTTTTTTCGTATTTAATTATTTACAATTTGTAACAAATTTATTAATGATTATACAATATCGAATTGTTTCGGTGCGCAATTGTTCTAGACTCTACTTATTACAGTGTTCGTCATAAAGGTGGAATATTTTTTTTTTTTTGGCTCCGTTATTAATTTCTTGAATGTGTTTGTCACCGCTTTCACTTTCTGGGATCCTGGGTATATCTTGGACGTTCCCTCAACCCTTCCCAGGGATTTTTCTTCAAAAAAGTTTGTCACCCCCAGAAGACGGCCATTTTCGTCATTTTTTCTTATTTTTGGGGCCCTTTTTTGTTCACGCGACCCACCAAGGCCCCCTCAGTCCTACCCCAAAGAAAGACGTCTGAGGTAGAGATTTGTTATTGTTCATTAAATTAAATCTAGATTTATGGTTACAGGCTCGACTCTTTTGTCTAGGGGAGGGATCAAAATTTATTTTGATTGGGGTTCAACATTCATTTTATTCATTTTTACACCATGGAAATTTCTATCTTCCCTAAATTGTATTGTAAAATCTCAACCAAACATAAATCAAAATAAAATATTATCAATAATGACTATTAACAGCCTTTTCATCAAGGCAAAACAAGATTTAAGGGGAAAATGATGACATTTAAGGGTTAAAGGCGGTTTTTCATTTCTTTTGTTTTCAGCATAAAGATTGAATAAAATATTCCGAATTTTCTCGTTTTTTACTTCAACCCCTCCCCTAGACAAGAGACCTTAGCCTGTCACCAGAAATATAGATTTAACTTAAAGAACAGTATAAAACAGTACACCTCAGTCGCGTTTCCTGGGGGTAGGACTGAGGGGGGCTTCATCGGACGGGAAAACAAAAAGGGGCCCCAAAATGAGAAAAGATGACAAAAATTGGCGTCACGGGGGTTGACAAAAATTTTAGGGGAAAAGGTCCACGTGAAGGGTTGGGAGAATGTCCAAGATATAGCCAGGGTCCCAAAAAGTAAAAGCAGGGACAAACATATTCAAGAAATTTTAAAGTCAGAGCAAAATCATGTCGCTATAGCGGCACAAAAATCGATCGATCGATGTCATACAGGTCATGTCTGACCCTTTGTGACCCTGTTGATGATGCTTTTCCAAATAGCTCTGTCTTGTGCCAGGCGATGAGCTGCAACTAGGGAGAGGCCTGTTAATTGTTTAATGCCATCTGTCCATCTCAGTTTCTGTCTGCCTTGTCTCCGACTACCTTCAATGCAACCTTGCATTAATTATTTTTTCAATGTTATCATCCTGTCGTCTGCATATATGACCAAAATATTGCAATTTGCTACGATCTATCTTATTAACCACCGTAGGTTTTTGCCCAATTTGGTTAAGTACGTATTCATTTGTCTTATGCTCCGTCCAGGATATTCTCAGCATCCTCCGCCAACACCACATCTCAAACGCTAATATTTTCTTCCTATCAGCCATTCCCACCGACCATGTCTCACATCCATACAATGCAATTGGGAAAACAAGCGTTTGCATAATGTGTCTTTTAGTTTCTTTCGATATCCCTCTGTCCTTCCACATAAATACAGGATGATCTCGCCATGGCTAGTCTTCTCTTGATTTCCTGAGAACTTCCTCCTTTGTTTGCTTATATATGAGCCAAGGAATTAAAAGATTCAACTTCTTCCACATTTTTTCCATCCACCGTCACCACCCTGTTTGGATCTCCTCCGCAGATCATGATTTGGTTTTCTTAACGTTGAGACGAAGTCCTAACTCCTCGCTGCGTAACTTGACTCTGTCAATGAGATTCTGGAGTTCTTCTGCCGATCTCGCAATGAGTGTTGTATCATCAGCATATCTGAGATTTGTTATCTTTCTTCACCAATAGATACACTACCTGCAGCTCCATCAAGTGCACTTCTCATGATATATTCGGGTATATGTTGAAAAGGTACGGTATAAGAATACAGCCTTGACGAACGCCTTGTCCAATTTCAAACCATTCACTGTCACCACTTTCAGTTCTCACGGTGGCTACTTGGCTGTCATATAGTGAACGAATTAATTCAGTTATATGTTTGGAGAAACCCATTTCTGTCATTATTCGCCATAGCTGCTTATGACGCACGCAATCGAAGGCTTTGGATAGTCAATGAAGCAAAGATATAGCGGATGTTGGAACTCCATGCTTTTTTCCATTAGGTTCCTCATCCCTGATAGCAGAGTGCGTCTTAAAGACGTCTTAAAGACGTCACGTCAGACGTCTTAAAGACGTCAGGAAAAGACATCTTTATGACGTAAATTTGCACCCACGTTGACGTCTTAAAGACGTCGTAATTTTACGTCATTATTACGTCTAAAACTGACATCTTTATGACGTAAAAATACGACGTCTTTAAGACGTCAAACGCGGTGCAAATTTACGTCATAAAATTTTTTTCTGACGTTTTTTAAGACGTCACTGTGCTATCAGGGATGTTGCATTAATACTGAGTCCTATCCTATCCTTTCCTAACCTATCCTAATATTATAACCTATGCTGTCCTACACAAAGGCCCTATTATACTGGCAGTGTGTCCGGTCCTGCTATATAAAGTGCTACAGACCAATGTTTGAAGAAAGACAGTTACTTATTATTAAATTACACTTTGTTAATGAAATATGAAGATTGTCATTATGAAGCACCTTGAAATTGTGTTATACATAATATGATAATAATTTAAAACAATTTTGATTATGTCAATGAGCCAAATGCCGGTTACATGGCTTAAAATTGCATATTTCTATTCATTTTCCCCTTTTTTTCAAATCTCAGAATACTGCTTATGAATATTCATGACCAACAGAAACATTGTATTTTGGTCAAAATGAAAGCAAAAAGTCTTATAGACGTTTTAAAGACGTCTTAAAGATGTCGTATTTTGGTCAAAAAATGACAAGAAAAGTGGTCTTATAGACGTCGTAAAGACATCAAAAAGTTGTCTTATAGACGTTTTAAAGACGTCTTAAAGATGTCGTATTTTGGTCAAAAAATGACAAGAAAAGTGGTCTTATAAACGTCGTAAAGACGTCTTAAAGATATCGTATTTGGGTAAAAAATAGACAAAAAAGTTGTCTTATAGACGTTTTAAAGACGTCTTAAAGACGTCTTAAAGATGTCGTATTTTGGTCAAAAACTGACAAGAAAAGTGGTCTTATAGACGTCGTAAAGACATCAAAAAGTTGTCTTATAGACGTTTTTAAGACGTCTTAAAGATGTCGTATTTTGGTCCAAAAATGACAAGGAAAGTGATCTTATAAACGTCGTAAAGACGTCTTAAAGATATCATATTTGGGTAAAAAATAGACAAAAAAGTTGTTCTTATAGACGTTTTAAAGACGTCTTAAAGATGTCGTATTTTGGTCAAAAAATGACAGAAAAGTGGTCTTATAGACGTCGTAAAGACATCAAAAAGTTGTTTATAGACGTTTTAAAGGCGTCTTAAAGATGTCGTATTTTGGTCAAAAATGACAAGAAAAGTGGTCTTATAGACGTCGTAAAGACATCATAAGACGTCATATTTACTGTCATAATTTTTGCTCCAAAAATAGAAAATTAACGTCTTTGAAAGTCATTACCAAAAGACATAATCACATCGCATAGAAACATGTAAAGATATTTAAATATCAGATTCTATTAATCGTTTGGAAGACGTCAGTAAGACATCATAAAGATGTCGTATGACGAGTATGACGAGTTGACCAGTTTTGACCAGTTTAAGACGTCTTTAAGACGTCAGTCTGCTATCAGGGATGTTGGCTATTTGATTTTGGTTCCTCTGCCCCTCCTAAATCCCGCCTGTTCTGGTGGTAATTCTTTCTCGAGATGATCTCTTATTCTCTCGACTATCACATTAAGGAGAATATGATAATAATTTAAAACAATCTTGAAATTGTGTTATAACATAATATGATAATAATTTAAAACAATTTTGATTATGTCAATGAGCCAAATGCCGGTTACATGGCTTAAAATTGCATATTTCTATTCATTTTCCCTTTTTTTCAAATCTCAGAATACTGCTTATGAATATTCATGACCAACAGAAACATTGTATTTTGGTCAAAATGAAAGCAAAAAGTTGTCTTATAGACGTTTTAAAGACGTCTTAAAAGATGTCGTATTTTGGTCAAAAAATGACAGAAAAGTGGTCTTATAGACGTCGTAAAGACATCAAAAAAGTTGTCTTATAGACGTTTTAAAGACGTCTTAAAGATGTCGTATTTTGGTCAAAAAAAATGACAAGAAAAGTGGTCTTATAAACGTCGTAAAGACGTCTTAAGATATCGTATTTGGGTAAAAAATAGACAAAAAGTTGTCTTATAGACGTTTTAAAGACGTCTTAAAGACGTCTTAAAGATGTCGTATTTTGGTCAAAAACTGACAAGAAAAGTGGTCTTATAGACGTCGTAAAGACATCAAAAAGTTGTCTTATAGACGTTTAAAGACGTCTTAAAGATGTCGTATTTTGGTCAAAAAATGACAAGGAAAGTGATCTTAATAACGTCGTAAAGACGTCTTAAAGATATCATATTTGGGTAAAAATAGACAAAAAGTTGTCTTATAGACGTTTTAAAGACGTCTTAAAGATGTCGTATTTTGGTCAAAAAATGACAAGAAAAGTGGTCTTATAGACGTCGTAAAGACATCAAAAAGTTGTCTTTAGACGTTTTAAAGGCGTCTTAAAGATGTCGTATTTGGTCAAAAAATGACAAGAAAAGTGGTCTTATAGACGTCGTAAAGACATCATAAAAGACGTCATATTACTGTCATAATTTTTTGCTCCAAAAATAGAAAATTAACGTCTTTGAAAGTCATTACCAAGAGACATAATCACATCGCATAGAAACATGTTAAGATATTTAAATATCAGATTCTATTAATCGTTTGGAAGACGTCAGTAAGACATCATAAAGATGTCGTATGACGACGGTATGACGAGTTGACCAGTTTTGACCAGTTTAAGACGTCTTTAAGACGTCAGTCTGCTATCAGGGATGTTGGCTATTTGTATTTCTGGTTCCTCTGCCCCTCCTAAATCCCGCCTGTTCTGGTGGTAATTCTTTCTCGAGATGATCTCTTATTCTCTCGACTATCACATTAAGGAGAATTTTGCTTGCGTGTGAAATTAAAGAGATAGTTCGATTGTTAGCACATTCACGTGTATCTCCCTTCTTCGGCAGGGGTAAGAACACTGCCTTCTTCCAATCAGCTGGCCATTCCTTTCTAATCCAGATTTTGTTGCAGAGTCTATGAATGATTTCAACACCTTCTTCGTCACTCTCTTTCAATAGTTCAGCCTGAATATTATCTACACCTGGAGATTTTCCATTTTTCAATTTCTTCATTGCATGAATGACTTCACTGAAAGATATCAGGCTCATTGTCCACAATATTGTTGTCTTCAATGTTGATTAAATCAGCTTCCTCAGCTTCGTCTTCTTGTGAAGCATATAACTTTTCACAATACTGTTTCCATCTTGATTTGATTTCAATGTCCTCCGTAAGGATATTTCCATTCTCATCCTTCAGCACGTTCAGTCTTGGAACAGGTTTGGAAGTTAGATCTTTGTACCTTTGTACATATCTTTGGCGTTCCCTGTTCGGCAATCTCTTTCCACTGCCGCACATTTCATGTTAATGAACGACGTTTTATCCCTTCGTATTTGACGTTGAATTCGTCTGCTCAGCTCACTATACTCACTGCATTGATCTTTGTTCTTCAAACCCTGTGACTTAACATTTCTTCGCTGATCAGCCAATCTAAATACTTCGCCTGTTAGCCATGGTCTTTTCTTCTTCTTGCACCTTGGAAGCGTTCTATGAGCTGTTTTGGACACCACTTCCTTGATGCTTTGCCAAAGTTCTTCGGAGTAGAGTCTTCAGAGTCCTTTTCTAGCAGACTTTGGAACTTGTTTTTAACTTCCACTCTGTATTGTTCATTGATCTTGGTTACATCAAATCTGACTGGTTTTTGCTGCCTCTTTATCCTTCTCAGTTTCATTTTCATGGTACAAACGAGAAGTATGATCAGATCCACAATCTGCACCCGGGAGGGTCTTCGCTGACATGAAACTGGATCTCCATCTGCTTGAACTAATATGTAGTCAATTTGATTTCTCGTTATTTGATCCGGTGAAGACCAAGTATAAAGTCGTCTTGGATGCTGTTTGAATTGTGTATTAATAATGGAAAACTGGTTTTCCTGGCAAAAATCCACAAGCATCTCGCCTCTCTCATTTTGATCTCAAGCCGTAATTACCCATCACATGTTTATTAGTGCTCCTCGCTCCAACTTTAGCATTGAAATCACCAGTGACTATTATAATGTCTCTCTTATGGATGCCATCTATGGTCTGCTGAAGTTGTTCATAGAATTGTTGGATTTTCTCATCACTTGATGCAGAGGTAGTGCATACGCTTGGATTACTGTCATATTCATTGGATTGCCATGAATGCGAATAGTCATTATTCTATCGTTTATTGGGTTGTACCCTAGCACACATTTGGCACGATCTTGGTTGGCTATAAAGGCAACTCCACGTTCTCTTTTAGTCTCTGTACCAGAGTAATACACTACATGTTTATCGAGTGTCGTGAAGTGCCCTTTTTCTGTCCATCTTATCTCCGAAATCCCTGCTAAGTGGACATCGTTTCTATCTAGTTCATTAGTTAAAATGTCTAGTTTGCCCTGATTTAATGTTCGTACATTCCAGGTCGCAATCTTAATAGTTGATTTCCAGAGGTTACGTCTGACATCACTCTCCGTGGGGTTATCAGCTTCCACACCTCCTTGGCTTTAGCGTGACAGCGTCATTGATGCCTCGGCAGATGTCATCAGATCTCTCTTCCCCAGTATTGATCAAGACACTTTCAGGCCTGGGGTCTCACTGTCCAGTGTCATAACTCTTTCATCGTTATTGTACTCATCATCAATAGGTTTTCGTGGCAAGTAGTCGGTGGTGGTTTGCCATTGCCTTCCACCATTGCGCATAGAGAGAAGACCATTCACCGGACTCCAGCTACTAGCTTTCAATCCAAAGAAAAACTCCCAGTAAGATTAGCTTTTAAAGTTATCTTCTGCCAGTAATTCTACTGAAATCTGCTGCTGCCCAGACCCAGATGGATGCCGTTGACTTTTCCTTAAAAGTTCATCCGCCTTTTGACGACATTTCCTTCGTCAAGGGTCCCATTACCCGATACTGCGCACTTAACATGCTTATAGCGCAGGAAGAAATGAAATATATCACGGTCTGACTCTATATAACATACTTAATACGTAGTCATAATAACATAACATATAACATATAAACAGTACTAATAAAGTAGATGAAATTAATATGTAAAAAATAAATGATGATAAATATAGACAGTTTACCTCAAAAGTCCTCATTAAATAAATAAAAAGTGACATAACATTTATAGCTGTGATCAAGAGTGCAGATAAAAATGATCCAAGGCAAACACCCTACTTAAAAAAAGAAAAGAGAATGAAAGTGCCTGATCTCACTGCACCGTTCTCCAGCAATTCAAGGAGTAAATCCCGCTGGAACATCATTCACACCTTTATGACGGACAGTGTATATTGCTCTATTTCAGAGCTTAGTTCTGTTAACCTCTCTCTCTCAAAAAACAAACAAACAAACAAAAAACAAAACCAAAAAAATCCCACAAACATTCGCAGGGCATGAACCGAAGGCAAAATCACGTGAACGTTTTCGACGAGTCATCACCGACCCACCGTGTGCCATCCCCGGGTATCCTCCGTGTCCCGCTGTTCGCATGAACTTGTTTCGCACGGTCGCGAACGGTGGGAATCGGTGAGTCACCCGGCGAAGAAAACAATTTTGTTTTTCTTGTCAAAGAGCAGTGAGGCCGGTGGGCAAGCGGTAATCGCACGGACAAAAGGAAAACGTGGACTTCATATGAGGACGGTCAGCCCGGTACCAGGCTGACTAGGACGTGGAATAGTCCCGGTATAGAACGATACAAACCTGGTATAGAATTATACATACCCGGTGAAAATTTGGAAAAATGCAATGTGGCCGGTGCCGTTCTATTGCCGTGTTGGAAATTTTTGTTTTTCGGGGAACGGCCTAAAAGAGGTAGAGGACTTTAAATACCTGGGATCATGGGTAAATTCAACCGAAACTGATGTCAAGATCAGGAGGGCAATAGCCTGGAAAGCTCTCAATAAAATGAGTGCTGTCTGGAAGTCTCACTTGTCCCGAGGTATCAAACTAGGCTTCTTCATTGCAACTGTGGAAACAATACTGCTGTACGGCTGTGAAGCATGGACAGTCACCCCAAAGCTGGAGAAGTCACTTAATGGGTGTTACACAAGAATGCTCAGAACGGTGCTCAACATCAACTGGAGACAACACATACCAAACAAGACGCTCTATGGAAAACTACCCAAAATAGGTGACAAGATAGCAACAAGAAGAATGCAGCTTGCTGGTCATTGTTTTCGACACCCAGAGTTGGCCGCCAGCAGTCTCATCCTTTGGGAGCCCACGCATGGACGTCGGGGGCGTGGTAGAAAACGCAAGACATACCTAGACATCATGAAATCGGATGCTGGGGTAGTTGGAACAGACGAGCTGAAGAACTGCATGCACAACAGGGATAACTGGAGGATTCGTACTAGGTCTCGGCAGTCTAGCCGACCTGGTAGGTAGGTAGGTAGGGGAACGGCGAAGACCCGTTCAATTTACCCAGTACATGTGACACCACCATTATAAATGGAAGTTTGAAAAGGCTTGTTCAGTTGTACTTTCTATGGGGTTCCTCAACTGGGCAAAATTGCTTCAAAATTTCGTAGCGACAAATGGGGAAAATATCAAAATCTATGTGATACAAAAGTACTGTTGTCCAAAAAACAGCCATCTTGAAGCAATTTTGCCAATAAAGTACATCCATAACCCTCTTTATTATATATAACCGATTTTGATGGAACTTGTTAAAATTTACTTCTCTTATTCTTCTTTTTTCTTTGAAATTGATTCTCTCTTTGCGTTTTTTTTGGTTTCCTTTAAATGCAGTATTATTATTTTTTCATTTATTTGTTATTTTATTATCAATTTTTTTAAACAGAAGACGATAGGCGATGACTTGTCTGCATCATATCAATTCTACTCTATGTAAAATGTAAAGTTAACGTATACCAACGTGCGGAATTAAATCGTAATTAAACAAAGCGCGTCTATTATCTAAGAGGCCAGAGGCGACAAAGTGACGTTGGAAATACGGCTGAGAAGCGCAGAAATTTATACAGCTGGCTGCAATAATAAATTAGCTCACAAAAACTCGCGTAAGAAGACTTCCCTGCAGTGGAATGGTATTTTATCATGGTGTTAGTTAATAGATTTATCCAGACCAGATGGAGGAAATGCACATTTGGGCAAGCTATTGAATGTGCTGAAGTTGTAACCAGAATATGCAATTCATATATATATATATTGATGCTCAAAACAATGACATAGATTGTGAACTTGTCACAAGTCTTGCGAAGACGCCGTTCACAATGTTTCTATGCGATATGCATGTGATAAGCGTAAATATTGACCAGTCGAGGAAAGAACCTCTTATGATTATGTTCAAAGTGACAGGACTTTTTTTTAATCAATTAAAATGAATGTACCATCTCCGGAAAGCTGAGAATTCAAGCTTTTAATTGCTTTGCGAACAGTAAGCTATAACAGAATAATGCGGCATCGAGGATCAAAACTATGCAGCGCATGAGCTATTTTGAGAGCAAAATATAACATATTGTACAGGAATTTGATCTGACTAGGCTTTCGAAATGACAAAAGTGACAGGACTTTTTCTTTCATTTGCAATAAGTTATTCCTATTTTTGAAAAATTCAGACTCTTAGCGTACTTAATCAGACTGAACATTTCTTTAAAAAGGTAGTTGCTCGCCCCAATAAAGAAAATAAAGTGAAAAACTGTCCAAAAACAAACAAAAAAAGTCAATGGGAGCGTTCGCTTTGAGTAGAATGGTAGCGCCCTCTATCTCTTAAGTTTACAACTAGAATTGATATGAATTGACCTGTTTCACTGAACTTCGATTTGTGTTTTCATGCTGATCATGGAATTGACCTTTAAAGGGGCTGTCCCACCATGCCCACTGGAGGCGATCGATGCTGCGACAACTGGCGATCTTGGTGTTGTGAGTGTGGTAGCAAGTTGTTGTTGTAGCCTAACTTAGATAGAGTATGTAGGTATATAATCGCCTTTTTAAAGATTAACTCCTTATAATTATGAAATTATCAGGTTGTCGCCACAACGATCGCCGCCTGTGGGACAGGCCCATAAGGGTGTAAACCTTGCACATGCGTCAACGCAATAAAGTTCGCAGAAAAAAAAGAAAGAAATGAATTTAAGATCATCTGGGGAAAAAGAGATTTTCTGCTATCTGATAACTTCGTAATCCCAAATCAATGAGTGATAAATAGTGCTCATAAAATATTACCTTCCTTGTTCAAACTAACTGCAATTGGATAATTTAATCCAGTCCTTAAGATCGTGAGGTTGCTGCCATTTGTGTTGACTCGTGTAATGGTGTTTAAATCAGTGTCGGCCCAAAACAAGAGGCTGTTTAAAACAAAATAATGGATATTGCATTATGACTCTTGCTTTGTATTATATGCTCTTGGTCATCAGATTGATCAGCCGAAAGTAGCTGGTTTTCAAATAATAATAATTAAAAAAAAGTAATAAAGATAAAAAAATAAAAAATCAAAAGAAATAAAATACCTTTAATATGATAATTACATATATTCTATTCACTTCTCTCTTACGGTTAGAACCGAAATTGATATCTAATGATCATTTTTTTTAATCATTGATTGATTTTTTATTTATTTTTACAGCTTCGAAAGGTGCTTCATATATATAATATTGCAAATAATATATAATTTTGCAAATTCGGTGTATATATTTGTCGGTGGAGCAATTGTATCTGGTTCACTTATTTTTTGGTGGAGCAAACAATCCAGATACATAATAAAACGCAATGAGCAAATCCATCATTAATTTGTTTACACTTTATGGTCACATCCTTCTCTACCGAGTAAGTCAGAAAAAACTAGACACCTAGAAAATGTCAATAAAAAGAAAACTAATAAATGAACCTCAAATTATTATACATATTCTGAAATAGTAACTCTTCCAGCATCTTTTGATACCAATTTTGTGTGTTATATGTTACGCTTAGATGAACGTGATGCATTGTTTGCAAACATGTCAATTTCGAATTGTGCAAGAGTGGGGATAAGATTGAAACAACAAAAAAGGACAAAAAAAGCAACTCCATTCTGAAAATATTTTGAGCCAAATAATTTGGCAAGAATGTTCTTACAATAATTATTAACTAGATTGTGAGTAAAAAATTAGATTAATTCGTCAAGTAATCCCCGATTGAGTACACATCAAAGAGTAATTTGTCACTGACAGACCTAAAAATGCCTCTTAATACTTTTGAAATGCGGTTATTTTGTCTTTGACGTGTGCTCACTCATGCCTGAATCTACAGATATATCTCATTTTCAAGTAAAATGAAGTCAATACATGTAAGAATTCACCTGCAAAGTTATTAAGTGCAAGACATTTTCCTTAAAAAGTTATGATATTTCAATCAGGATGGAGTTGCTTTCTCAATCTGTTAATAGCTTTTTATTGCTTTGATTTTACTCCCAGCTATTGCACAATTCGGATTTTACATGTTCGCAAACAATGCGCCGTGTTCTTCCAAGCGTAAAGATATAACACACAACATTGGTACCAACGGATGTGGGAGGAGTTACCCTTTTGGAATATGCATAATAATTTGGGGTTTATAAACTAGTTTTCTTTTTATTGACATTTTCTAGGTGTCTAGTTTTTTTCTGACTCACTCGGTATAAGGTTGACCTCTACGAGAAGAAGCTTGGATATTATTTTTTCAATTATTAAAGTGTCAATAACAAAAGACATAATTATGAGACATGTTTCAGCAAGAGATAACGAACTTTATTTTGGGTTAGTTATACCTTACAAAAAGTTTGGGGAAACACACTTTTTCCCCTCAACATGTTCTTCTCAAACAAAATAATAATAATACTTGTGATTTGTAACTCCACCCTGTGTATAGTCTAGTTCTGGATTCTTGAGAAGCTTTTGTTAATAACCCGCTAGATGGCGCGTTTTCCCACTCATCCACTCTCCCCACACAATCATTGAGTGAAGAAAATGAATGTTTGGGGAGAGTCATAAGTGGGAAAACGCGCCATCTGGCGAGTTCTTAACAAAAGCTTCTCAAGAGTCCAGAACTAGACTACTCTGTAGAGTGCTCAATGATCAAGGCGTAATGAAAAAAATAGAGGAGAGAAAGAAAAGAGAGAGAGAGAGAGAGAGAGAAAATAAGAAATACATTTAAACAAATAAATTCAACAATATAAAGTAATCGAGTTAGGCCTAAATAAGAATGCCCAATTTTCTAATACAAAGGGGGGGGGAATCATATTTTCTTAATAACTTTTAATCTTTTCCACTTAGTAACCTATATACATCAAGCCAGTATAACATTTTTTTTAATGTTTAATTTTCTTCCTTTGAAATAAATGAAAATGAACGAATAGAGGTTTCGATCATGTCATGTCTCTACAAATAATTTTCATATGGCTTGCATTTCGATAATTGATAATCCGTCTGATTCTATACAATTTTGTCTGCACTGTATTCCTTTACCCCCCCCCCCACCTAAAAAGAGAAGAAGAAAACAATGTTAACACTATCTATATACCTGTATCTCGTAGACACTGTGATACCTTGGGGCTTTTGTAATTCAGGGCCGTTCACGAGAACATTGTCATCTGTTCCGTCTAGTGTCGAGGAACCAATAATATCACCCTCATAGTCTGTATAATAGAGCCTCTTATTTACTGTATCAATCGCTAGACCTGCAGGAACTACGTCAATGACATACAAAGTTTGAATTATTAATATATCAACCGCGGATCCAGGGCAGTGGGCCCAGTCCCCTAGCAAAAAAACAAAAACAAAAAAGGGGGAGGAAAAATAAAGGAGAAAAATGGATTGCCAATCCTACCCCTATGGCTGATACATGATGACCTTGTTGAGGGTCGAAGGCCGAAAAAAGATAACGCCGACATGATTGAAAGTATATTGGCCCATGCCCTAAAATAGAGTCGCAAATGTCCACATACAACTGGGCCTGCACTCTACTGAAATTGAGAATCCTGGATCCGCGACTATAGAATACTACACTTTTACTACTACTACTACTACTACTAGTACGACTACTACTGCTACTGCTACTACTGCTACTGCTATACTACTACTACTACTAATACAATATACTACTTCTACTACCATGCACGTGTTCTGGGGAGGGGGCTTTACGGGCCCGGGCCCCCAGGTGGGCGCCCGAAAGGGCACCAAAATGACCTCAAAGGGGCGCCAAATTGACCTTAGGAGGGCCCCGAATCGAGCAAAATATTAAAAAAAATATATATATATGATTTGATTTGATTTGATTTGATTCATTGGATTGTGCATATATGATATAATACAAGAAACACCGACAAGGATAGCCCATAAAAGCCGAAAAGGCTTATTTACAATGGGGTCCTTTCTAGTGAAATATATAACATGATATGATAACAAAAATATAATAATTGAATGAATACATACATATAACAACAAATAATGATATAAAAACATGAACAAATAGACCGACAAAAATTTGGCCAAACCTTATAGCAAACAATTAATAACTATGATATTAATACATTCAAACAAATTATACTTTAACATAATATTGTTCTCAATAAAAACAATGACTGATTGTGACTAAGCTGTTATGTGCATTTTGTGCTAATGATGCTTTTGAGTAGTTTCTTGTTTTAGGTGTTGCTTTAATGCACTCTTGAAATTATAAAAATTCTTAATAGCTTTAACATGATTTGGAAGAGAATTCCAGCATTGGATACCATTGAAATAAAAAGTGTTTCCTATATATCCTTCACGTTTTGGTAAAACAAAATTAAAATGCCTATTCCTAGTTACGTGTTCATGGATATTTGAGACACGAGTGAAATTATTAGTTATATAATGATCTAAAGTATCTGAGTGGAATATTTTATGCACACGGTGCAACACTAGTTGTTTAGACCTTTGATCTACATGGAGTAAACATGCTTCTCCAAGTTCATTACTACCGACATGATTGTGTTCTTGGGCCAAAACGTTAATGAATCTTACAACCTTATTCTGGATTATTCTTAACTTTTTCTTATCAGTCTTGCCCAGACTACTGAACCAAGCTGCATTGGCATAGTCAAACAGGCATTGTATTAAAGCAAAACATAGAATTCGTCTTGATTTCGTATTCATACAAGCTTGGTATCTATATAAAAATTTTAAACGAGAGTTAGACTTTTTAGCAATTGAGTCCACCAATCCTGTCCATGATAAATCACTTGTTAAATCTATTCCTAAGTATTTTACTGAATCTTTTCTAACAATCACTTGATTATTATAGGTTACCTTGAAATCATGTGCATGTTTCAACTTTCCCTTTGAACAAAATAAAATGCTTTCTGTTTTCCCAACATGTAAACTAAGTTTATTGTCAGTCATCCACTCAATGCAATTTGCAAGTTCTGCACTAAGCTTTTCTCCAATCGTCTTAGAGTTAGTGTCTGAGTACAGTAAAACGCTATCGTCAGCATATAAAAGTAATTTAGAACCGTTAACACAAGAACACGTATCATTAATATAACACATAAAAAGGATAGGGCCTAAAATGCTTCCCTGTGGAACTCCGCATTTAATAGGCAGGGAATCAGATAATACCTTCTGCATAGTTACCACTTGATGACGATTAGTTAAATAAGATTTAAACCATTTTACACATGAAGAACCCAAACCCATGACCTCTAATTTCTTTAAAAGTATGCTATGATTTACAGTATCAAAGGCTTTTTGTAAGTCCAGAAGAACCATTCCAACAAAGCGCCCTTGAGAAACTTGATTCCTAATAAAATCAGACAAATGAATTAAACAAGTTTCAGTGGAGTATCCGTTACGAAAACCGGATTGAAATTCATAATTTTTTTTTCTTGAAAGTATTTATCTAATTGAGTATGAACAGATCTTTCCAAAATCTTTGAAACTACACTTAAAACGCTGATAGGCCTATAGTTGCCAACATCAGTTTTGTCTTTCTTTTTATGAAGAGGAGTTACCTTTGCAATTTTCATATCGTCGGGAAAAGTAGAGGACATAAGAGATAATTTTATAATATATTTTAATGGTTCATACAGAATTCTAGCCCCATCCTTCAAAAATCTTGCTGGTATCATATCCAGCCCAGTACTTTTAGAAACTTTCAACTTCTTTAATTCATCCAAAACAAACTTTGCTGTTACGCGGGAAAAATGAAAACTATCTTTCGAGATTCCTTTCTCGTCATAAAATTTTTGAAATGTGTCACTGTCGGTATGATATTTGTTGGTTTTTATAAGTAATGTACAAACTAACTTGTCCGCTACAGTGGTAAAATAATTATTAAACTCATTTGCAATTTTAGTTTTATCATGACTTAATTCTCCCTGTACATTAATGACTGTCTCTTGGGTAGTTTTTCCTTTTCCTTTTAGACCTAAACCTTTCAATTTTTTCCATAATTTTTTTCGAGTCATGTTTGTTTTCTTCAATTTGATCTTGAAAATATTAAACTTTAGCTGTTTTTACCTTCCTTAGTACTAGATTCCTTAGAACTTTGTATTTTCTTTGGAGCTCCAAATTGCTATTATCCTTTTTCATATTCCCGTAGGCTACATTTCTTTCTTTAATTAACATGATAATATATATATATTCATGCTTTGAGCTGATTCACATCTTAAACCTACCCCTACAGCTGATATATGACCGCTTATCGCTCCACCAGCGTGACTTGAAAAAAATTGAGTGTACCTTTTTGCTCGCCCGGTGTAACGGGGAAAAAAAAATAGGATGTACCTTTCTGGATCCAGCACTGGGGGCGCGCCAAAATCAAAATCACATCGGGGCCCCCGGGGTGCCAAATCCTGGATACGCGCCTGACTACACAACTACTTTATTAGGATGACAAAAATTACTATACCATGACTTGTGTAGCGCTCAATAGTGAATATAAATTGATCCTTAAATAACCTTTATTCATCCGATTCACCATGATCAAATGGACTAAACTTACATCCCAGTCCTTTAACAACAATCTCCTGCCCGCTACCGTCTATATTTGCTCTCAGAATAGCATTCAGAGAACCGTCTGTCCAGAAAACATTTCTTGATCTGTTATCAAAAGCAATGGCCCAGGGTAATATCAGGTTTTGAAGCGGTAGAGCTGTGAAGTTAGACTCAGCAAAGGACCCGGTGTCGTCAGAAACGCCCACATAAATAGCACCTCGGCCAGGATCAGTGACAAACATTTCGGCTGCCGATAAGTACAGAAATTATTCAAATTTTTAACACAATACAGAACAAGAATACTCTTAACAACTAAACTTAATCAATGGCAAAATAATGTTGTAGAAAAAGATCATAAGACAAACACTGATAAACATACAAAATGATTACTAAATGAAATGCTTATTTCGTACAAGAGGATATGTTATGTTTACCCGGACTCGATCCATCGCCATATGAAAGATTATTCACAAAAACCCACTGCAGCTCTGACATTATTTTGTCGAAAATTAGCAATGAAGAAGAATTATATTATCGAGGCGAATGTCGAATCACACACGACATCACGTTTGTCATGAGGTCAATGACCTTCGAACCTATGTTATAAGGAAAAGTTTGCTCACTTTACAGATATCAATACAGATTTTTGCAAAACTCCAATCAAATTCGTTAATGTTGCTTAAATTCAAACGATACCTGGCCGAGCGGAGCTACCGGTCATTAAAACTAACGCTTAGAGCAAGCGATTTCGTTTTTGCTCTTTCATATTCGTTAAAGAGCACTCGATTTTTTTTTTTTTTTTTTTTTTTTTTTTTTTGCGATCAAAACTGTTTATATGCAATGAATTTCGTTAAAGTGCATGAATGGGCAGATTTAAGCGACCATTAAAGAATACGACTGCTCATAATATCAAATTGATCGGTGAATTTGCAATTGGATTGAACGGTTTTTTATTTCGACTGTTCATAAACAAATTTGATTGGAGATTTTTAATCGCGATAACATTTGTTATTGATATTGATTGAAGGAAAAGTGAATTTGAACGTAGATAGTCTGAACTTGACCAAGAAAACCTATATCATTAAGATAGCCCGCATAATTCCAAATTTGATTCAGAATATTAATTTCGAGAAAAATATATACAAAAAGAAAAATATAGAAGAAAAAAAGAAAAATAAATTACCTCCATCAATGCAGATTGTAAAATATCCTGTAATTATTATAGTGAGTATGACGATGAAGCAGCGTGTAAACTTCATGACTTCAGCTCAATATTCTGTGAAAATAAAATTATGAAATAAAATAATCTCCCACTAGAAATGAACTTTCGGGTTTGTTATAAATACACTGTTGGTAAGAAAGTTTGCATACTTCATTTTTGTGTGTGCTTTTCGACACTGTTTTATCCCGCTTCCACTTTTCGGGACCCTGGTTATCTTAGACGTCCCCTCAACCATTCCCGGGGAATGAAAAATTTAAAATAAAAGTTTGTCAATTTCTAAAATTCGACACTTTTCTCATTTTGGGGCCCTTTTGTTTACCCGGATGACCGATGGCCCCCCCCCCCCCCCCCCCGTCCGAACCCCACGAAACGCGTTGTAACTATTGTTCTGTACATCATGCAGCGGTCACAACTCGTCGTAGGCTACGGGACACGTGCAATCAACGTAGCCTGCGTTGCATGCACAATGCACGCACAGCTTGTCGGTCAATTTCTGCGATTCCTGCGTTTCTGTAGTAAGGTTATTGGAAAAACTTCCTGCACGTCGTACAGGCAACGTGTCTGCATGGTACAAGTAGGAGTTGCACGTGAAGGCACGGCGAGTTGTGACCCGCCGCATTAAATCACGGTTAAGATCACAGGCTTTGGTCTCTTGCCTAGGGGGGGGGGGTTGGAGCCGGGGGGGGTGATGTAAATAGTATACATCCGAAAATATTTTATCCTACTTTTGTGGTAAAAACAGAGGAAATAAGAAACAATCACGAACTCTTAATTATCATTCTCCCCAAAAATGTCTTTTCAGTCTTAATGACAAGGTTGTAAGTGGTTACTGTCGTCTATTTCATTTTGATTTATTGGCTGAGATTCTACAAAATGCATTTTGGGAAAGATAAAAAATTTCCATGATGTAAAATAGAATAGAATAGAATAGAATTGAAATGGTACTTATTAGGTCAAAAATACACAGGCATCTAGAAGCTGAATTACATGGATTGTACAAAGACAATGTGAGAGAGAGAGAGAGAGAGAGAGAAAATGCAAAAAGAGCATATTCATGATATACAATCAAACACATCACCAACCAGGTGTGTAGAAAGTTCCTCCTCAGTCACACTATAGTGATAGTACACCTACATGATATAGGATGTTTGTTTGTCATGAATCGCTCTGTTAGGTTCCCTCCGCGTCATTTCCTATTCTTGCATTTCAACAAAATTGACAATGACAGTACTGGTTATGGTTGACTGGTAGACCATGATACAACTGAAACGAAGTTGTTTCACTAATTTAGAAACAGTGCTTTCATTTTTGGATTGTCAAGGTTTCATGCTTGGGAGACGTTCAAAAAACAAATAGTTGTTGATTAATACATTTTACCTCTCTTGTTCATATGTCATGCTTTGTATGCCTCCGTTACCCAAGGTGGTACCGGATGCATCAAGTTTAGGGGTTGTCTGTCTGACCGTCCGTCCAAACGACCATCCGCCCCGTTTGTTCTTGTGCTCCAAACGCTCAAAATTGTATTCTCCAAACAAAGCTGAAACAGAAATTATTGTTCCCCAATTGCCTAATTTGTTGATATCTAAGAAACCATACTCTTCAATAAATGAAATTTTATGATAGTACGATGATCTGAATATATTTTGGAGTACACTGTTAGAAATCCTTTAAAAAAATTACTGTAATAAAAGACTTTTTTACTTTTTAAAAACAGACATGTTCTGTTAAATTGCAGAAAATTTTCAGAATATACAGAATGAATCTGTATTTTTTTTTTCTCCTTAAAAAAAAAGAAAAAAGGTTCATGCAGCAGGGCTTCAAGAACACCTGTAATGTTACTGCACAATAATTGTTTACAATTTACAGTAAAATTACTTAACAGTAAAATTACAGAAAATTGGTATATTCTGGAAAATTTTAACACAAATTAACAGAACAGGTCAGTTTTTAAAAAAGGGAAGAGTGTTTAATACAGGAAATTTGTACAATTTCATTCCCCATATACCAATTTTCTGTAATTTTACTGCAAATTGTACAGTAAGATTACAGGTGTTCTTGTAGCCCTGCTGCAAGGCGCGGGAAAAAAGGAAACATGTGAAAAGGGGGGGGGGGGGATTCTTGGTGGATGACTGACCCGATGACCGACAGAACCCTATACCCCTATGTGGCCGATATATCCCATCTCTGATGGCCCTGAAGTACGCTGCACGATAACAGGCACGTTTGCGGTCTATGCCGTAGACTTTAGAACACATGTCGCAAACTCTTCTGCAATGTCCTATAGTATAGTCTTGAACATCCGTTCACACTTGGGACCTACCTCCGCCACAGACTTTGAAGAACGGCACAGATATTTGAGGTTTTTGCACTAGTAACGAGCAACACGTATAAAAAAAAAGGTTGGACAAAAAGAGTGCCCCAGCCCCGTTTTACTCCATAATTATTTCATTAAAACCCCAAATTCTCCTGCTTTGTCGCTCTAATAACGAGCAATACGTATTAAAGAGTGGAACAAATACTTCCTGCTTCAAATTAACTGGGGCTCGAAATTTGTGTCACTAACCATTTGGGAAATCCCTCTTCGACCCCTTTGGCAGAATTATGATTACATGACAAACACATAGCCCAAACTATTGTTATTTTTTTTTTTTTTTTTTTTTTTTTTTTTTTTTTTTTTTTTTTTTTTTTTTTTTATGTGGGTGTTTGTGGCAAAGTCTAAAATTATGAATAGTCGGTTAAACAATGCAGGCGTGATGCCCGAGCTAATGCATCTCACTTCGCGGAGAAGGCTTTGAGACAGTTTTTTGAAACTTGTCGAGGAGACACATCTCCGATACATTTTTCCGTCGCGGAAGCATCTCCGATCGTTTTTTTTTTGTTTTTTTTTTCTTTGTTTTTTTTTCGCGAGAAGTCTCCGATACTTTTAACCCTAGAGGGGACAATACTTTTTTTTCCCGTTGCGCTTAAAAACTTGGCAGGGGTGTTGTTACACATATTGACTACATTTTGTGTGGAAATTAGATAGATCTGTAGAGTCAGGCATGATTGAGGTCATGCCAAAAACAAATAATCAATTTTCAAAAGTATTAAGAGGCCTTTTTAGGTCTGTCAGTGACAATTTATTCTTTGATGTGTTCTCATTCGTACTCATCCGTGGATTACTGGATGAATCAATCTAATTTTTAAATGGAATCTAGTCGATAACTGTAACAACACCCTTGCCAAGTTATTTGGCTCAAAACATTTTTCTTCAAAAGTTATATATGCTATTTTATTCTGGATGGAGTTGCTTTTTTGTCCGCTTTTATTGTTTCAATCTTATCCCCAATTCGCAAACATTCCTTTGATGAATTTATGACTAAAATAAATACTTTATATGATCAATGCCTTCCCCTGACAAAAGTCAATCCCCGAAACAGAAAAAGAAATGCTAATCACCTGGATAACTCCGAATCAATTAAGGTCAATTAATAGGAAACATAATCTCTATCTCAAATACAAAGCGAAACCATCTAATACCTCGCGGTCAAAATACTTGAATTATAAAAACACGCTGGTTGTTTGCTAGAAGAGAAAGAAAAATACTTTGACAACAATTTATAAACTGCAGCAAAGATGCTAAGACCACTTGAAAATTATTAATAATGTTCTGAATAGGCAAAAAAAGAATGTCTCAGTCTCCAAATACAGTTATGGAGTCATCGATAATCCGCAAAATATTGCAGATTCTTATTGACTACTTTGTAAATGTAGGACCAAATTTGGCTAAAGTAATCCAAATTGTGACAAAAATTTAGTGATTACTTAACAAACCGTATTCAAATTCATTGTTTTTTGCTCCTGTACTTGAAAACGAAATTTTAGATATTGTCCATAACTTCCAGAGTAAACGTAGCTGCGGCCACGACCGGTTTTGATAACTTTATATTAAAAAGATTATTCCGACTATCGTGAACCATTCACATACATATGCAATCTATCCATGACCTCGGGTGTCTTTCCTAAAAAATGAAATTAGCCAAAATAATTCCAGTTTTTAAAAAGGGTGACGCTTTATCATTAACAATTACAGACCATTTCCCTACTAACAGTTTTCTCTCAAATATTAGAAAAAATAGTTTTTACACGCACAACAAAATTCTGGATGATAACATATTTTACACGAATCCCAATTTGGGTTTAGGAAAAAACAAAACACAACACACGCTCTTCTGACGTTGATAAATAAATTACCAAATCGCTTGATAATCGAACCAATACAATTGGGTTATTTATTGACTTTTCAAAAGCCTTTGATACCATTGACCATGACATTTTACTACACAAACTAACACATTATGGGATACGAGGGATCGTTCTTAAACTGGTTTCGAAGCTATTTAATGGACGCAAACAATTTGTTATTATTGATAAATATGCATCTACACCTCAAATATCATATGTGGAGTACCGCAGGGGTCAATCCTCGGACCCTCCTTTTTATTATTTACATCAATGACTTACATAAATCTTCCAATTACTTACCCCGATTATGTACGCAGACGACACAAATTTATTTTTTACACACAAAAACATAGACACTTTATGTAACTTAGTAAATACAGAACTTGAAGCAGTTACAAAGTGGATCAAAGCCAATAAATTATCACTAAATCTAGAAAAAAAATTTTATGTTATTTAGCTCAACTTTTCCGGAATTACCACGACCAATTTACATGGATAATGTACAAATACAAAAAGTATCGAAAACTAAATTTTTAGGTACTATAATAGATGATAAACTAACATGGAAATATCACATTGAAAATATTTGTAAGATAATCTCAAGAAATATAGGAATGATGAATAAGCTAAAATACACATTTCCCTCAAAGGTTCTTTTATCACTTTACTCTACCTTAGTATTACCTTACCTTAATTACGGGAGTTTTATCCTGGGGAAACAGTGCTTCATACTTATTAGAAAGAATTTTATTATCTAAAAAAAAGCTATGCGAGTTATCAGTAACGTCCATTTCCGTCACCATACTGATACACTGTTTTTTTCTAATAATGTTTTAAAAGTTCATGACTTATATAAACTTAACCTTGCAGTACTCATGTTTCAGAAACAAAATCAGGAATTGCCCCAGCGCTTGGCAACATGTTTACTTCTAAATAATGAAATCAATCAGTATCTCTACCAGGCAAATTAACCATTACCATTACCAAGAACGCGTACAGTGCTCAACAAAAACACTTTTATATTTACTGCCCCTAAATTTTGGAATTCTCTACCCAGAGACATGCGTGAGATAAGAAGCATATTTTTATTAAAAACACAACTTAAATTATTATTGTTATCATCATATACCAACTAATATCACTCTGTTTCTCTAATGACAGACGGATATCACCAAGGATCAAATAACACCTAAGAGCAAACTTTACTTTTCATGCACACTATATAAAAAAAAAATCATTATCTAAATCTTCGACACCCCCCCCCTTCCCACCCTAGTCCCTCCCGGGTATTTTTGTTCTCTCTAATTTGTTGTTTTTTCCTTCTTTTGTATAATAATTGTAAATTATTTTTCTTGCCTCATCCCGGCATGATGGTAACTGGTTAACAGTGCGTGCGCTGTTAGTCAGTTTTTATCCGTGTTGGGATGGGGCAAGAATTATTCAATTAAGATTATTCAATTATGAATATTTCATGAATATGTTTCAGTAAAAAAAAAAAAAATTGCTTACTTTTGTATTCTATTTTATATTAAAGGGACCAGCGCCTTACAAGCTTTGCTTCTTGCTGGTTCCTGAATTTTCTTTATAATTGTTTTCTCTGTTACTTTTGAACAAAATATTCTATGTTACATACTGATGTGTTAATTATTTGATTATTTATTTGTTAACTTTTGAATACATGAAAGAAAACAATAAAGTAATCTTGAATCTTGAATCTTAAATGCGTCGTGTTCATCGAATCGTATAGATATGCCTCACAAAAATGGTACCAGAAGATGCGGGAGAACTTATTCTTTTAGAATATGTTATATAATTTGAGGATAATTAATTGGTCATTTTTTTACTGATATTTTCTTGGTGTCTATTTTTATCTGACTCACTGGGTATAGCTCACATAATAGATGTAAGATTCTTAAACTTTGATAAATTCTATTATATTCGATTTTCGGCCAGCGTATACCCAAAAAATGTTTGGTGTGTACCGAAACTGAATATATTCACAAAACGAAACTGGCAGTAATTTTAGATAGTGGTGGAATTAACTTGGTGGAACTTGCCTTCATACGTTTTTTTTTTTCAATACAGCACAAATCAATGTATCCCCTCGTTCTCCTCGTGCCCTTTTCCTCTGTCCTTCTCTTGGCACTCCATCGTGCCCATTATTTCTTTGCGAAAACTATAAACGAAACCTATAAACAGTTTCGGGCGAAATATGGAACATTTTTATTATTTTGTAGGCTTATAATCCCAGTCAAGCATGCATTTGTTTATTTCATTTCCCTATTTTGCCTTTGTTCTTTGGTCTTCTCCTCTGTTAAAAATTATCGGGTCTGGTCATCTATTGCTCTCAGAAAATAAGGACAAGTTTTCCCTTTTAAAATATATCAAAACGGTCGACAACTCTATATGGTTATAAATAAAATTTATCTTATATATATACAGTGCGTACCAAAAAGAACTATACACTTTTGACAAGGCTAACAAATTAAAAATATATGATTCTTCGGGGAAAAGTTTACATGTATATAAAGCTCATATCCTCAACTAAACCCCTCCAAAAAAGTTTCGCAAACGGACTTTGGGCCATGATAACTTTTCAGGTACACTTTAGTTATTCCTGATATTTATACCATTGGAAAGATAATTTATTCCCCTTTTTATTGATATCCTATTTGTAATGGTTTTGTCATGCTTCAATGCACAGAATATCAAAATATGGAGAAAAGTAAAAAGGTAAATGTTGTAAAATGCACTTTTACTGCTCACAATGAAGGTCCGCAACTTGACTTTAGGTCCAGATAACTTTGGGGATATTTTCTAATTTTTATTGAATTTTATACCATTGTCAAGTTGATTTATTCCTCTCTTGATTGATACCTTATTTGTCATGGTGATGTCATGCCTGGGTCCACAGAAACCCTGAATGCCATCTGAGTACATAGCAAAGCGAAAGATAATTTTCAGTTTAAATTTCTGTAACACTACTTTGAACCTTGATACATTTTAATGTGGGGTTTAATCAATATCAATTTTCATAGCATTAAAAAGTTCATTTATTCTTTTTATAGATGCCCTATTTGCAACAGTAACATCATGTTTGAATGCACATAAACAATGAATATGATGCAATTAGTAAAAAGTGAAAAATTGTGAAATGCTTTGTTGTTGCTGGCAACAGACAGTAATACTGACAATAGGCATTCAATTTGCAACATTTAACTTCTAACTTGTCCTAACATTCAGGTGTCGTGTGCATGCAAGAACATCACTCTCGTTACAATTAGGGTGTCATTAAAAAGTGGAATGAATTTACTTGACGATGGTATAAAATTCAATAAAAATTAGAAAATACCCCTAAAAGTTATCACGGCCTAAAGTCGAGTGGCGGAACTTCACTTCGATAAATGCAATTTGCAACATTTGACTTTTTACATTTCTCCATATTCTGATATTCTGTGCATTGAAGCATGACAAAATCATTACAAATAGGATATCAATAAAAGGGGAATAGATTATCTTTCCAATGGTATGAATATCAGGAATAACTAAAACGTACCTGAAAAGTTATCATGGCCCAAAGTCCATGTGCGAAACTTTTTGGGAGGGGTTCATTATTATGACACAAAAAATTCCAAAAATAACGCATTCTTCAGTGAGCAATGCCCATTTTAATAAAGGACACAAAAACAGACTGCGCAGGAATTCGCTATTCATTTATCCCCTGGGTATGGCATGCCAAAAAGGATTCAAGTAATAACGGAATAAATCAGCAAAGACAAAAATAAACTGAAGTCAGGGCAAAAATCAATGATATGAAAACAAAACGGTGAAAAGCTATATTTTGCATAATATTGATTGTTTATTTCTGACTTTTAATATATCTTTTACTCCGTGAGCTGATTCATTCCATTATTTTCTTTTAATCCTTCATGGCATGCGGATGATGATGCCATACCAAGGTGGTATAATGAATAGCCAATTCCTGCGCAGGCTATTTTTTGTGTCCTTCATAAAAGTGGGCATTGCTCACTGAAGAATGCGTTATTTTCAGAATATTTTGTGTCACAATGATAGTTGGGGATATGAGCTTTATATACATCTAAACCTTTTCCCCAAGAATCATATATTTTTAATTTGGTAGCCTTGTAAAAAGTGTATAGTTCTGTTTGGGACGCACTGTATAGAAAGATTATGTTGCAATAAGGAAAGGTAGGGTATATTTACTGGAAGCTTGTTTGATTGATTAATTAAAAATAACGGTTTTCCCCTTTCAAAATCATATAAATGTATCTAAGTCGCAAACGAATGCAGCTATTCAATGAAGACAAAGAGGGAGAAAACCTGAAAAGCTTAGCTTCCTTAGGCTACACTTTTTCAAACAAATTCTTTATTTAGAATGCCAACTATATAGTCGCGATTTAAGGAATAGCTTACTATCATCATGATCATCCGCAAAACGAATGGATGAAAATTAATCATAGATATATAGACATTGAATAAAAGTGGGCCCAGCAGCAAATCTTGCAGGACGCCAAATGTTTCAAATGAGAATCGTAATACTATCAAACTGTTTTCCATTTTTTTTAAATATCATTACTTATGTTGATCATGTCACAGACTTTCCGCAAAACTATTCAACAGTGTGTGATGTATTATCAATAATAATAATAATACAAACTGGTACTCATACATTGTGTTCCTAAAAAAGATAATCGAAGTTCAAACGTCAGTCATTTCAAAAGTTTATTGTTCATTTTTGTGATTTGTTTACTAAAATACTGAGTAACTCATCAGCTTTAATTTGAGACATTGCTGACGTCCAAACTGTAATGGGTCACAGAGTTAGGGTCCTTGGAAGGTGATAGGTACAAAACCCATTTTCCCCCAAGTTTTTCGTTTTTAGGGTATGAAACCAACTTTTTATAAAATTTTGGTTTCATAGTTTTGGGGGTTTTGTCACACAAAGTTTCAATGAAATGCAACCTCATTTGTCAAAGGACCTATCTCACTGGCAATGACATGAGTTCTCGATTATGCATGAGTCTCTGGAGTCTCCGAGAGGTCGCCGCGATGTCTCTTCATTCTGCAAGAAGCCGCAAGAAAAATCAAACAAATGTCAAACATGTCCAATCTTTTAGTAGACTTCTTTAATACGTGAGCAAGTCTCTGTGACATCTTTGCGGACAATTGCTGCGACGTCCCTTAAGTATCCACGACAGGCGTCGCAGAGACGTTGTCGAAACGATTAAAAGAAACCGAACGGGCTAATAATTTTTTACTTGCTGGCGTCTTAAAGAAGTCTGCTGAAAGATTGAGCATGTTTGATTTTTGTTCCATTTTCCCTCGACGGCCGTGAAGTCTCAGGAGACGTCACCACAACGTCTCCACGACTCAAGAGATTCATAATTGCGAACCCCTCTCATTGCCACTGAGATAGTTCCTTTGACAAATGAAATTGCATTTCATTGAAACTCTGTGTGACAATACCCCATAAAAATATGAAACCAAAAATGTATAAAAGTTGGTTTCATACCCTAAAAACGAAAAACTTGGAAAAATGGGTTTTGTACCTATCATCTTCAAAGGACCCTAACTCTGTGACCCATTACAGTTTGGACGTAAGCGATGTCTCAAATTAAAGCCGATGAGGTACTTAGCATATTAGTAAACAAATTACAAAAATAAATCACATAGTTTTGAAATGACTAACCTTTGAACTTCGATTACATTTTTTTAGGAACACACTGCATAGCGCATAATAAATTAAAACTGCTCTATGCGCAGTCTATCTGAATATCATACTCACATTTTGATAAGCCACCTTGGAGTCTAACATGTAGATACGGACAAACCAATCCTTACTTTCAAATATAAATAATATTGACAAGTTATTTTTATTCATTTGTCTCCAACAGTAGAAACCATGTTGGTAGAAACACACTATTTAACGGCCCAACGGCGTAAATTCCTTTACGTTTGATAAATAATATTGTTGATAAAATTTGATCCTAAAAGCAAAATCAGAGACCCAATTTTACATCATAGATCATATCGCTTCATTTATTTTGGTGTATTGTTTGAATAAAGTGATATTGTATATTTAAGCTTTTATTTGCTTAGTGTCGAAATAATAAAGTTAGTTGTTGAATTAATTTAATTGTAGCAAACACCAGTATTATTTGGGGGTGCTTATATGGGACAATATTTATTTTGATATGTTTCAGTAACTAATAAATAACCATTGTTAGAGAGTTAGGGAGTAATTAGACAACGAAATTTAGATAAGATCGTAATATTCGTGACTCAGTTGTAAATAAAATAAAGACAGTCATGTTAACAATAGAAACTTCTATACCAAAAATATATCGTATCGTACTAGAGCGACAGATTGACAGATTTACGAAAAACACCACGTTCATACTTATTCATACCCTAGGTGTACCCAGTCCAATTTCTTTTCATTTAACCACAAGTATTTATTTTCTTTTGAAATGCTCATCTGGAAAAGCTTTTGGAAGAGTTCATAGCCTCTCTTCATGGCTTCTTTGGGGTTTGCCCCATGAGTCATCTGGAAAACCTCCAGGCAGAATCGGGTTACATCATCTTTGAGCCATCCTGTGTGTCTTCAGCTCTCTAACAGCTTTCTTGTGGAATTCGTTAAGATACACTTTCTGGTCCCTGATGTAATAATTAATGCTACAGTCACACAGACACTTACGTTGAGTTACGTCCGGTTGCGTCCAGAAATTATTTTCTTTTCTGCTGATCCCCACGGATGCCTTTCCGTCATATTCAGCAGTAGAAATAAAGATAATTTCGTTCATCCAATAAAACAAAGAAATACATAAGAAATGATAGAACAGAAGATGAAATAAGATTAAAACAACAAAAACGTAACTATACGTAAGTGTCTGTGTGACTGCAGCATAAGAGCTTCTTAATGAGCACGAGATGTAAAACAATTTGTAAAAAGCTTCCATGGGCATGACAAAAAGTGCAAGGTGTCTCCTTAAATTGCTAAATAGGTATAGGGTACACGCAGGTAATATGGGCCAGCAGGTAATATGGGCCACCTGAAGCAAATCATGTCGTGACCGTCGACCGGTGACCGGTGACCGGTGTGAGCACCATAATGTTGTTCATATGAACTGCATATACGAAAATATATCGTCGTGAGAGCATCTGATGCCGAAATTTCTATGAGAAAATTGTTGAAAACCAACAAGGTAGGTAAAACTTAGGGCATTTTTTTTACCCTGATGTAAAATTTGATATTTCACAGAATGTGATGGTGAAGGAGTGTTTGAGGGGGTAACCTCAATTGTTTTGTATATTTAGTAAGCTTATAGTTTCACTTTGATCATACTAGCGTGTACAGGTCAATTTGTTTTAGTGAAGGGGTGCAATGTGGCATTGAATGCTTGCCTGACACGGCAACATTAGTGCAGGTAATATGGGACATCCAAAATGGCGGAAATGATTCTGGTACTTAGTATTGGGATGAGTCATCAATCTCTTTGCTACGATTTTTTGGGGTATATTCACAGTATATAATTAATGTAAATAACTTATTGTAGGCCTATATTGACTTGTATAATGAAAATAATATTTAAATGATATTAAAAAAAAGAAATGATATACAAAATACATAACAATGAAATATATAGTCAAAGGATTTACTGAAGGGTCTTATAATTTCAAATTATATCTTAACGTTAATGATTTTCAACATTTTAAGCAAATTCCAGACATGGTAGAGTCATTGTAGTTTTCAAAACATGCCCATATTACCTGCACATGCAGGTAATATGGGCACTTTGGTGATGACGTCAACATTTGAATATTGCAGACAGGGGGGTTGGTGATAATTGTTTTTCTTCACAATAAAAGTTAGAGCAGTAGTTATTGATTCATATAAACAAAGATTAGACTGTGTGTCATTTCGCAATTTTATGCAAATTAGGCAAATGAGCTTAGGGGGCCCATATTACCTGCATGTACCCTACCCACAGCCACAGATCACAACCAAGGTCCGAATGGCCACAATAACCTGCCAGAGACGAAGGTACCCAAAGAGCGAATACTGCATAGAGGAGATCTGTGCAGATACTGTTCAATACAGGCCCCAATTTTTCAGTCAGACCCTATGGAAGACATCTGGACAGTTCTTTTAAACCCAGGAATTTAATTTGTATGCCATTGATGAGAGAAAAATCACATTTTAGGGGGTAATATGGACTTTCTTTAATTTGGCAAAATAAAGACGAATCCTTTAACCTAAAGCACACGTAGGAGGTTTTTTTTTAACGATACCTTTTTTCCTATAAGAAACGAAGATATTGGTCAACGAGAGATACATGTACATGCAACTTTCATGCAACCCATTTTAGCCTATGACCTGTCGAGACCACCGCATAGAATCACTTCTCTCTCCCGGTGTTAGCTTGTGACGATCTCACGCTTTCCCCTAAATACCCAAACTGCAATATCTATGACGCGGCAAGCAAAAATCATGTGTGGGTAAGCTGACGTTTAACATAATTTCTGTAACACATTTTCACCTGTCATTTTATATGAAATGCATTTTGGGTGATTATTTCGCTGCATTAACTTGAAGGTCCAGTTTGTCTTTATACAAAGCAATCTAGATGATTCTCCGCGCATGTAACGTCAGTTACCGTGGAGTTGCCATTTAGCACAAATCTAACTTGAAGAATAATCCCAACCCTAAACCTCAGACTCATTAGCTTGTATATAGCACTGAGGATGCTATGCTCCTGGTTCAACAAAATTGGGCCCACGATTTGGATTGGGGAAAAAAGCTGTAAAGGCAGAAAGAAAAAGGGGAGGGGTGGAGTGGAGTTGTGGTTGAAATTTTTCTTTTTCAATTCGAACCCAGAGAGGTATGGGGGAAAATTTCATATCGTCAGGAACCCTTAGGGTAAAAATGGAATAGGGAAAATGAAGACAATAAATGTTGTTGCTGAGGAAATATGATAAAATAAGATCATTTTAATTATTACGTTTCCAGTCGCTCAGAAACAGCAATAATATAATATTAAATATAATAAAATTTTCAGATGAATGACAGTGACAAATGCATATTGAAATCAATAGTTTATAGTTAAATGATTATGGCAGATGAACTTGGAAAAAAAAAATAATACAAAGTACTTACAATGATCACAATGGAATTATGTATAGCAAAGTAAGACCCTATCCAAATTTGGATGACCGGATCGGGCCAGGCCGTACTCAGACTACCAACTCCTCAGCTAGTCCCAAATACGCCCCAATCGGAGTTTGTGTTTACATTACTTATTGGGCGGCCTTACACGGCCCGGCCCTGCATGGCCACCCAAATTTTTAAATGGGGTCTATAATTGAAAACAAAAAGTATCGAAGTATCAAAGTTAATGTAATATGATGTGCTGTATTGTATTATATAAACCCCTCCCAAAAAGTTTCGCAAGTGGACTTTGGGACATGATAACTTTTCAGGTACGCTTTAGTTATTCCTGATATTCATACCATTTGAAAGATAATTTATTCCCCTTTTTATTGATATCCTATTTGTAATGATTTTGTCATGCTTCAATGCACAGAATATCAGAATATGATGGAGAAATGTAAAAAGTCAAATGTTGCAAAATGCATTCATCAAAGTGAAGTTCCGCCACTCGACTTTAGGCCCTGATAACTTTTTTTGGTATTTTATAATTTTTATTGAATTTTATACCATTGTCAAGTAAATTGATGCCTCTTTTTAACGAAACCCTAATTGTAACGAGAGTGTTGTTCTTGCATGCACAGAACACCTGAATGTTAGGACAAGTCAGAAGTTAAATGTTCCAAATTGAATGC
>CALNVZ010001721.1:3120751-3140765 GCA_940671915.1 Paracentrotus lividus
TGTGAATCCTTATTGTCATGTATTACTGTCTGTTGCAGCAAATCAAAAGCATTTCGCCTATTTTTCACTTTTTATTTGCATTATATTCATGAGTTATGTGCATTTGAAACATGATGTTACCTATTGCAATTAGGGCATCAATAAAAGAAGAATAAGTGAACTTTTTAATGCTATGAAAATTGATAATGCTTGAAACCCACATTAAATGTATCAAGCTTCAAAGTAGTGTTACAGAAATTTAAACTGAAAATTATCTTTCGCTTTGCCATGTATTCAGTGGTATTCAGGGTTCCTGTGACCCAAGCATGACATAACCTGACAAATAAGGTATCAATCAAAAGAGGATAATTAACTTGACAATGGTTATAGAATTCAATAAAAATTAGAAAATATCCCCAAGTTATCAGGACCTAAAGTCAAGTTGCGGAACTTCAATGTGATCAATAAAATGCATTTTACAACATTGACTTTTACTTTTCTCCATATTTGATATTATGTGCATTGAAGCATGACAAAACCATACGAATAGGATATCAATAAAAAAGGGAATACATTATCTTCCAATGGTATGGAATATCAGGAAAACTAAACGTACCTGAAAGTTATCATGGCCCAAGTCCACTTGCGAAACTTTTTAGGGGTTTTTATAATAGACAAATACAGCCGAGAGACAGGAAAGGATTTGAAAAGCTCGTACGTCTGCACCTCGATAAAAAATCTCTCTCTCGACAATAACGAAATGAACATTTTGATACAGACTTAAACATAAAATAGATAAGATAAAATAAAATTGGCAATGAATATGAACTTATTTTTTAACAAGGTAGAGAAAAACAAAGGACAATACTTCGATTGTACAATTTGTATCAAATTAAATGGTATAAGTAGGAACATTTTTTATAGTACATTCTCAAAACGGTGGTGTTAAAATTAACCTTAAAAGGGGTTATTTTGAACCCCGCATCCGATGTCAAATATGCACGAAACTGGGGTGGGGGAGCCGGGGGTGGGGATCTTCAGCCATCCCATCTTTTTTTTCCCCCGCAAACGTGTACAAAAACGCAAAAATGATCATAGATTTAGGATTTTTAGCTGGTTCACACCCCCTCCCCCTACTTTCGACTCAGAACCTCCACTAAAAAAAAAAAAAAAAAAAAAAAAAAAAAAAAAAAAAAAAAAAAAAAAAAAACACACAATTCGTCGGTGTCGAGGTTTCAACCCCGGCAAGGGGTGATATTTCAACGACATTGCTGTGCAGTTTTTAGTCAAAAATGACCACTCAACGGAGTAAAATTTTAACCAAGAGAGAGAGAAAGAGGGGGGAAGGGCGGAGTGGGTTCTTATTCAAGAGCATAATCTATACAGAACTTTCTGGCTATGAAATAATCATAGTATTTATTCTCTTTTTTTACATGGTAGTTGCGATTTATATATCGCCTTATTAATATAATAAAACAATTTCATTTCTAATATAAGATCTTTTCAATGTCCTTTATTTGCAAGAATGTGTGGATATTCCTTGATTTTGCAGCGTTGATTCTCTAGTCTCATCGTATTTTACTGCTGATCGAGAGATTGAGTCTAAAAAGTTAGGCATATCGTCTGTTGGGAGCCATAAAGGCGTTATTGCATGTTATAGATGTTCCGTTGAGAGCCAGAAGGGCGCTATTACTGTACAAAGTCAATGGCAATAGCGCCCTTCTGGATCCAAACGGAACATCCTTGATCTGCAATAGCGCCCTTCTGGCTCCAAGCCGACGATATTATCTAAAAGATCTAGGCCCTACCGTTTAATCTAACAGTTGAGTAAATATAGCAGTTTAGTCGAAGTTAGATCTAACTTTAATCCTATACAGGCCTAGTCCTTGTCTAGCCTAAATAAGGCTCCTCATCCTACCTGATGATTCAAAAACACACTATGGGGATTTTAATCTACCAAGTTCATATCCGATTCAGATCAACGCTGCAAAATCAAGGCACCTCGAACCTCCGGGATTTTAACCCGTCTCGGGGTTATTACCATAGAGACCAACTGGTTTAATGAGCTGCTTTTTTCACCCCGGTAATTCGCTCAACTCAACTCAACTGGACTCAACTGCTAAAGCTCACGCCAAAACCACTCTCATTTCAATATTTTACTCTATTCATATATTATGAAGGCACTATAATATACATGTTTGGGCGAAATGCGACACGTTATATTATTTTTGTTAACTTTTTTTCTGTGAAGATGAAAGTATAAGATTCACTTAAAGGGAACTATCATTGCTATTAAAATTTTGATACTGCAGTCGCTGTGTTTTACTAGCTAGATATTCTTGCTTTATGTAGATAATATCTGAAGATTTTCTTTTGATTATCGATTTAGTATTTTCCCCCTTGAGGCCATGTTTGAGATTAATTCCACAACTAACCTAATACACTCTAAAAACTAAAGTGCTGTTTTTAGCTCTTCAGAGGCTGAAATCAGCACTTTTTAAGAGCTTGCATAGTGACTGCACTCAAAGTGCTCTTTAGTACTTTCACGTGAGATGAACTTTCAGCAAAAATGGGCAAAAACGGTGTGACATCGATGGGATTCGAACCTGGGTCCCCTGCATGAGAAGCGATGACGATTGCTAGCAGATCATATTGTTGCATGATGAACTTTCTTCAATTTTGCCGTAATCATCTACTATGCTGTCATAATTAAATCCAGTTAGCGAGATCTCCTTTGGTCTATTGGTAACGGTCAGCGGTACTCTTCAGTGTGTAGGTGGAACCCGGTTCGAATCCCATATCGACATTGAACATTTCTTTGTTGATAAATTAACATTTGGGCAAGGGCTGAAATAGCACTTCAGGTGCTGATATAGCACTTCAAGTGCAGTCACCATACGAGCACCCATGAAATTAGCACTTCAGTTTTTAGAGTGTAGTGGTATGTCACTTTGCGGAGACGGAAGTTGAGACGGATTAGGGACTACTTTGAGACGGTTTAATCGAAGACGTCTCCGATATTATACTTCAAAATCGTCTCAAAGAAGTCCGAAATCCGTTTCAAATCCGTCTGCGGGAAGTGAGATACCACATTCTAAAAACTAAAACTTTTTAAAACTTACTTTGAGTGCAGTCACTATGCAAGCTCTTAAAAAGTGCTGATATCAACCTCTGAAGAGCTAAAAACAGCACTTCAGTTTTTAGAATGTACTATATCACACACCACGCTTTCAGATCACTCTCCTTTCGGCTATAGCCTCGATCTAATAATTATTTAACCCAATCTGTTCGTTCTGGTATATATTATCGTTGTCAGGAAACTGAACATTTTCATACATTTCAGTTTGGTTATCGACCGATAGATCTCCACCTGGTGTTAACATTGTGTCATCCATCATTTCATCTGAATACATAGTGAACCTATCAAAGTTATCAGACTCTCTAGACATGTCGATTGTGTGATTCTCTATGGATTGGTCACTGTCGATGTATTTACTGGATCGTAATTCGACTTGGTACGTCGGTTGGTTACTTTGTGTTTCGTTTTGTGCTAATTGATGTGTTCTGTGTAAAGAAAAACAAATCTGGATGTCATTTAGAAACATGAGAGACAATATAATAATGGGCCCTTCTCCGTTGGTTTCCCTCGTTAAAAAAAAAAAAAAAATGCTATTACGTGCACTCTCCCAAGGGTAGGGACATTGTCAGTTTTATTTTTGTGGTGTTATAATTATTCATTATCAATAATATTGTATTAATATATATATATATTATATATATATATATATATTTATATATATAGCAACATAAAGTCAACATTAATCATGTTATAGTGGCAATTTATTTTGTGTCCATAGAAGTTGTTACTTGAGGGTAGGGGGAATCGAGGGGTGATATCGACCTGTAATGGTATCGATTAGCCTAATTTAAGAAATCAACATTATACTAATAAGACAGACTAACCGAAACGTTGGCGCGTAATTCTCGCACGACGTGAATGAATAAGAAGGTGTCACACACAGGAGACCACAGATAGGCACCCTCCAGTATAACTATGATCATCATTAAGTCAGGCAGAGACCATCAGCCCTCTGTCAATGCAAAAACATTTTATAAACAAAAATATTAATATGTATTTTGTTTTTATTAAACCATGTACATTGGTCTGCTACGCCATAACATGTACATGGACCAGTAATTTCCCATAGTTTTGTATGTTGTTTTTTTCCTTGTTTAAGTCATCGTTTTAATAAAGCTGAGAATAGCTGTAACCCCCCCCTCCCCAGTATTTCCAGGCAAACTATTAAAATGTACGCGTTCCCACTTTACATAGTAGCATTAATGAAGAAAGTGGGTAAAATAATGAGAAAGATTCAATCAGTAGTAGCAGATAACCTAGTCACACCTATTAATATCTCAGTCACGTTCTATATTATCATGTAAGTAATTTGAGAGACACAAAGGAACCATTAACTTTTGAGACTCGCGAGAGATCTCCAAGATCCCAATGTTAACTTCTAGTTTTACAGTGGTGGCCATGAGTCTATTAGAACTCCCGAAAGCTACAGCAGAGTCTATGGATTCTGAACACTCTATGCACGTTTCAGGCGCGTATTCAGGATTTGGCACCTCAAGTAATGAGAGCGGCGCGGGACCGCACGTGAATTTGATTTTTTGGCGCCCCCAGTCGGCTAGCGAGAAGAGAGTTGTACGAATATTTTTTCACGTCACGCGTAGCCGAGCGATAAGGGGGGGGGGGGCGGGGGTAGTAGTTGAAAAAATTTCCGGTCTTCGTCCAACCAGAAAGGTCATATATCACCATAGGGGTAGGTCAGCGATGTCAAGTCGGCTCAAATCGGGTATATTTTTTCCTCTTTTTTTTTCTTTCAATTTGTTCGATCGGCGGCCCCTCTAAGGTCAATTTGGCGCCCTTAGGTCATTTGGGCGCCCCCTTTTGGGCGCCTACACGGGGGGCCCGGCCCGTAACAGCCCCCCCCCCCTCCAGAATAACGCGCATGCATTGTGCCGAAGTAAGTTAGGTGATAACTTTTTGAATGGCCGAGAGCCTTCATACTTTTAGCATAGAGTCTTACCGCATCTTGTGATACCAAAATTTATTATAGTTTTGAGCCATCGTCGGTAAATGCGTAGTTTAAAAAAATTGTCGGGCTATGCGCGTCAGCTGCAAAGCCCATAGGACTGTGGTATTTGTAAAAGTAGTATCAAAAGCAGATCATTATCAATTCTAGTTGTAACTTCTACTCGCAAAGCGAACGTGCCCATTGACTTTTTTGTTGTTTTGGACTAGTTTTTCACTTTACTTTTCTTTATTGTGGCGAGAAACTACCTTTCAAGATATGTTCAACTGTGAAAGAGTACGCTTAAAGAAGTCTGAATTTTGTCAAAAATAGGAATAATCTTATTGGCAAAGGAAAAAAAAAAAGTCCTGCTTCACTTGTGTCAATTCGAAAGCCTAGTCAGATCAAATCCCTGTACAATATGGTATATTTTGCTCTCAAATAGCTCATGAGCGCTGCGATAGTTATTGATCCTCGATGGCCGCATTTATACTATTATATGCTTATTGTTCACAAGGCAATTAAAACTTGAATTCTCAGCTTTCGGAGATGGTACATTCATGTTTAATTGATTAAAAAAAATAGTACTGTCACTTTTGAACAAGTAATTCATAGAAGAGGTTTTTATTCCTCGACTAGTCAATATTTACGCTTATCCACATGCAATTATCGCATAGAACATGTGAACGGCGTCCTCACAATGAAACTTGTGACAAGTCACAAATCGATGTCATGTGTTTTGAGGATCGAATTTATATGATTGCATATTCTGATTACAACTTCAGCACAAATAATGTTATAAGACTTGCCCCAAATGTGTATTTCCCTCCATCTGGTATGGAGAATCTATTAACTAACAACATGATAAAAGTTCATCAATTTCTTTCATCTCCACGAGTAGATTGCTCAACCGAACAGACAATACCATTCCCCTGGAGGGAAGTCTTCTTACGCGAGTTTTTGTGAGCTAATTTATTATTGCAGCCAGCAGTATAGATTTCTGCGCTTCTCAGCCGTATTTCCAACGTCACTTTGTTGCGTCTGGCCTCTTAGATAATGGACGCGCCTTGTTTAATTACGACTTAATGCCGCACATTGGTATACGTTAACTTTACATTTTACATAGAGTAGAAGTGATATGATGTGAAATGACAAATATATATGATGATAACTCAAAAAGTTTTTGAGATAAACGTATAAAACTTTGCAGGCTTATTAATTTAAATATTCCCCAAAGACGTGTCGAATTTCAGCAAAAAAAGGAGGAGAAAAAAGGAGAAAGAAGGAAAAGGGGAAAGAAAAGAAGAAAAAGAAAAAAAAAGAGAAGGGAATAAGGCCCGATGCTTGTACGATTTTCGCCCAACTTTATTCAATAAGAAGCGCGAAATAGGCCTTATTTGGTTCTAAACGACCATTACTATAAGGCCTGTAATGTGGGGAGGGCCCACGAGGCCAATTTTTCTCATATTGTATTTTGCAATAATTGCTCAAACGCCATTTTTTAAAGAAAAGGTAATACATTAGTGACGAAAAGTAAAATTAAGGAAAATATTTAAAACTAAAGTTTCAAAATTTCACAAAGAATAGAGGCCTCCTGGACCCTCGGCCTCCTGAGAAAAAAAATCGGCCTCATGGGTATACTAAAAAAAAAAATGCCCCTTTATTTATTCCATATACCTTTTAAAACCCCAAATTTTCGGCTCGCGCTCCGCGCTCGCTGATACTAAATCATAATGCACAAATAACTCTAATTTTGAACTCAATTTTTTGTTTTTGTTTTGTTTGTTGTTGCTAGTATATATTATTAATTTGTTTTCATTTTTTCATAGGAGTGAAAATGACATCGTTTAAATTCCTCGTTTTAGGTCAGTATAGGCCTATATGTCGGGGAATGTTTTAAACTCGCGCTTCGCGCTCGTTAGCTGCTCCGCTCGCAAGATTTTTTTTTTTTCAAAGTTGGGCCCCCCCCCCTCTGGAAAATTCTGGATCCGCGCCTGGATGAGCCCCTTCCTCTGGTCATGAGACAACCAAAATAATTCTGCCCATTTAAGGTTGGAAATATTTTTCATGAAATGAAGAAATTCTTTTTTAATATATATTTCCTGAATAGAGATTTCATGAGCCATTCAAATATTGTGAAATATTAAAGGTCAGAAGAAAGACGGACTTAAATAGGGGCTCCAAATTAAAAATTTGAGGACCCTCAAAATAATTTTAAAAATCCCCACATAAGATGTTACTAATTGACCCTATTTTGTCATTAAATGTCATTTTTGAAATTCCAAGGAAATTTCCTTTCAGAAAATGTATACTTATGTCAGAAGAGACTTAATATTTTTAACGTTATAACACTTTGATCCTGATAGGAATATACTTTTTGTGATTTTTTTCAATTGGTGGCGTAACGCAAAATAGGGCAAGAAGGGGGAGAGTTCCAAAAGCATGAATTTATTATTTAATTTTAACTGAATGAAAGCAACTAAAATCATTTAAATGTGCTTGGGGTTCTAATAATTTTGGCCACCACTGTATATATATATTTTTTAATGAAGAAAAGTGGAAAACTTATGAGGGATCAATCTTGGTTAACATACTTGTCCCACGTTTCTATATTATCAAGTAAACAAGTGGAAACTAAATGAAGTTTATTCTCGAACCAACAGATTTCTCAAATAAAAAAATAATCTTTTAATAACATGAAAAGTGAGAGATTACAGATCATTATTTGACAAAATATCATGTTATCCTCGTTAGTTTTTCATCCTTACATATTTTTCATATACCTACCTGTATTGTGTGTTAGGGATAGAGTTGAAGCATGGACACTACTAGAAATAGTAGTGTCCATGGTTAAAGCAACATGTGTCTGCATGGTTGTATTCATGGACGAGGGTGAATCACTGCTTGCTCCTGTCAGTGTAGGGATGGATTCGGTAGTTTCTAGGGGTGATGGTGAGAAACAAAACTGCACTTGATTCTTCAAACATTGACAAAGTAAAGGACAGGAAATCAATAAAATACTAATATTTCAACACTTGAATGACAATACTACATAATCATTACAAAATACTACAAAATAATGTATTTCATAAGTAAACAATATTTCATGAAATAAACATATTTTTAAACATGTAAAGTAATTATATATTTGTATACTTCTATTGATTGAATAATTGTAAATTGACAATAATATCAACATATTGCATATAATTGTAAACACACACACACACACACACACACACACACACACACACACACACACATGCACATGTTACCATACAACATCACTTCCATTAATGACCCCTCAACCTTCAAACTCAAATTGACAAAACCAAAACCTCAATAGAAGTCCTTTCGGCAAGACCTCTGCCACACACAAGTTGAGTGATATTCCAGTATTTAGGAGCTTGTCAACAGGACCAACCGTGAAACCATGAAACCATAATCATTACGGCTTACACTATTCCATTCCTTTTCCTTTTCTTTTGTACTTTCAAAAAGGACAATACCAATTGCATATGGGGCCTATCATATACAAGTTAAGATTTTTTTCGTTATAGTCTAAATTCTATTTGATTTTATTTTATTATGCTACAGTTTACACACAGAATAGTCTAAAAAGTTTACTGATGTAACTTCTATCCATATACATTCAGACAGTCTAGAATTTACATTAGAATTATGCAGTTCCTATTTTTACATACTATACAAGAATTTTGTAAAACATTGCTCTGTGTGTATAGCTAGAAGTTTGCATAATGTCATAAAGAATTGGACAATAAAGAGAGGTTATTTTCCCTAAATAAATATGAGAAGGTGGTAAGTTATATTACTTTAAAATGAAATATCAACCTTGTTGTTCATCTTTACAGATTTTTACAGCAAATCTGCTGTCAGCAAAGTCGCCATAAAAAAATGTTATTAAAAAAAACAGTTTTGTTGTAAGTTTCTCCTGCAAATAATTACGTGAGATATACAAAATATACATCAGGAGTAACACATTTGTTCCGTTTTAACCAAATACGTATGCTATAAAACTCTTATGATACTTTTCCTTCTCTTTCATCAATTCTTAAGGGAGAAATTTACAGCAAAACTGTATTTTAAATTACATTTTTGTATGGCGACTCTGCTAACATCACTTTGCTGTATTTTTTTCTGTATTTTTTATTTTATTATTATTATTTTTTTTGACAGTGTACCTCTAGCACGCACTCTAGTGTAATGATGATATTATGCTCAATAGTCAGAGCATGTTTGATGTATTTCAAGAATATAGTTAAGCCTACCTGCATTTGTACACATGATGAGGTATGCTGGTAAGGTGATGGCAGCAAGGAAGGGCCCCGTCAAATGCATTTTCACCTGTTTTTCAATAATTTGTATATAAAGAGATGAAATAACAATACACATAGTCAGACAGTATAAGGTGGTGCACGTACTCATTTTCCAAGGAGTCACTTGGAGTGTATTTTGAATGATTGAAGACGGACACATTTCACGTTGAAAGTATTTTAGTCTGTCCGCATAATCATTAAAGTCGTGTGCATGATTTGGGGAGTGAATTGAATGCACGTTCTTCATATAACGTCCGTAGATTTTGATAACGTATGAACATTTTATAAAAATCTATTTGATTGGTCTGATTTGAAGAGCGATCCGATTTATGGTGAGCAGCTGAGTTCTGAACTATTCTATGTGGCCCGTTTCCTCACCTAATGCAACATTCTGAGCAGTGTAGTCTCATAACATTATACGCCAACTGAAATGCTAACATGCTTAATTCACTACTTAATGCATTCAAACCCAAATAATATTTATTGTGTTACTAAGTAGCAAAACAAATACTTTTCTCATATTGTTAGTTTGATCGAATATGCCTACATTTTTTAGCCCTTTAAATTCGGCATGCAGTCACAAGTACACAACGCAAGACCAGCGCATTAAACTTTGAGAAAATTGCCGACAACGCGCACGCATAGCGTATACATAAACAATTATATTAAGATATGCAACGAATTTACTGCGTTGGTCCAGCGCGCTCGACGCATGAGTAACGCAAACCGAGCGCATACCTGTGACTGTGCCATAAGCTGCATGCATTCACATCACATGCACTCTTATCACATGCTCCCTCGAAAGGTTAACAATACTCGCTACGTTGATATGGATTGATTTAATGACGACAATAATACGTGGTTAAAACTGATGTTGACGGTAAAAACCAACGCAGAGAACAATGTATTATACATTTATTTATTTATTCACGGTGTTGATACGAAATGTGATTCTTTTTTATATGGATATATAATTAATGTGCGTAGGGAATCAAGGTAAAGTTACAATATTTACAGATAATTAGATTGATTGGTAAAAGCAGAAACATACAAAGTCTGTGGCGGATCCAGGCGGGGGTGCAGGGGACGCGCGCCCCATCTCAATTTGAAAACCACTCATTGACTGTACATGTTAAAATTTGAAGATTTTCGGCTGTGCCCCTATTTTTGCCTATTTTTTTCTTCAAAATTTTCGGGATGCCCCCCCCCCCCGTATTTCAAAATCGTGGATCCGCACTGAAAGTTTACAAAACAACCCCAAAATAAGGAACACGCACGGGTTTATCGATGTCTCGGGATTGGAAAGGTAAATTTGTAAAAAAAAAAATATAATATAATAATAAATAAAAAATAAATAAATAATTAATAATACTAATAATAAAAAGATTTAACATGTTGCCTTTCTGAGATGTTCATTGTTTTTCTTGACAATCCCTTAATCGACTAATTCCTCACACTAATGTCATGTGCGCTAAAAGAAAATTCTTAATATAGGAGTCGATCGTTGTGGCGACGATTACGATCTGGCTATACCAAATTCCGTTTGTTCCTGGTTTTCAGTGACTTGAACGATAAGGTGTTTTCGAATTGTGTCGACGTGCCGCACCTCACGAGGTTGAGATGTAAAATAAATTCCTTTGACAAATAGCTAGAATAATGTTGGCTTCTTCACGCGTGACGCACTTATCTCATCATGATGGCGCCTTCGTACTGGGAAGCTGAGACGATATTTCAAGTTCTCCATTCAGCCTGTTCGACCTAAAAGAGGCTTTGAGTGTCACGCGTGAAAAAGCCCACAAGCAAAATTAAAAAAACTTCCTTAAAACCTCTTTGCCCGTACGTTACCTGTCTTTTCTTGCAAACAAGGGTTTATCGTAGATGTAATGACAATGATGCACCTGCCCACAGCAATTTGATATATTCCACAAATGCGAGTTTTAGCCTGACTTGTAAAAGAAATCTAGTAGACTATACTTCAATATACGAAAAAATGAAATGCCCAAACGAGAAACTTGACGATTCATTTAATCTGTGCCCTTTTAGCATAATAGGTTTTTTGCAGAAGTTACATGATACATCATAATTGGGAAACCAACCCCGCTTTTCTGCGGCTTCTCTTATTTACAGAGTATTGATCTCTGCATTGTTAATGACTATCTTCATCATAATTGATTTGTGGTATTAAAAAAAAAAAAACCCAAACAAAAACACACACACACAAAGCGTTTTATTTCCTCTATTTGATTTTGACGTTTGGATAGCATGTTTATTATTATTACTGTGTGGTACAAATGCCTTTATTTGTTTGTGCCAAATTTCCTCTGTTCGTACGTGAACACGTAATTACTCATATTATTGACTTTGCTAAACTTTCTTTGACATCAAGACATTCACCCTTACCGGGTATGACATCACAATAATAGATAATAATAGAAAATGAGAGATACAATTGGTCTACCGTGAACATGATAACGTAGAAGTATAGATGTAATTTGATTGTGTTGATGGGGTCTTCCACGAGTCCTCGGTCCCACGAGTCCTACGTCCCACGAGACCTCGTCCCACGAGTCCTACGTCCCACGAGGCCGAATTTTCCCACGAGTCCTACGTCCCACGAGACTACGTCCCACGAGTCTACGTCCACGAGGCCGAGTATTTTTCCCACGAGTCCTCGGTCCCACGAGTCCTCGGGCCCACGAGTCCTACGTCCCACGAGTCCTACGTCCCACGAGACCTCGTCCACGAGTCTACGAGGCCGAGTATTTTCCAGAGTCCTACGTCCCACGAGTCCTCGGTCCCACGAGGCCGATTTTTCTCATATCGTATTTTCTTTTATCAGAATGTTTTTAAACATCAATGAAACATTTTGTAAGCTGAATTATACACATGAATTAAGTTAGTTGTGGTTAATACCATAGGCACTAGCATGGCGAATAATGGTGGCATCTCATTTCGCGGAGGCGGGTTTGAGACTTGATTTGGGACTATGTCTAAAGATGTCCTAATCCTTCTCAGTAGTGACGGGTCCAGGATTACAGGGGGGGGGGCTCCAAATTTTCGGTTTAAATGTACGGTCAATGAGTGGTTTTCAAATTATAGGGGCGCGCCCCTCCCCTACCCCCACCCCGGATCCGCCCCTGCGTCGCAGGACGTCGCCGCAACAATAAAAAGGAGGCTTCTCCGCGATGGAAAAAGAGTATCGAGACGTCTCCGCGACAAGTTTCAAAACCGTCTCACAACTCGTCTTACAAGTCTAAAAGTAGTCCCAATTCCGTCTCAAATCCATCTCCGCGAAATTATCTTCCACCATAGTTGCGGATATATTTTTAATGAATGTAGTTCTTGGTTTTAAAGAAAAATTAAGATTTACATCCTTGAGAAATCATAATTATTTATCAAATGATTTACATTTAAATCTAATCTCGAATTTGAGAGATCATAATTCATGAATCCCGAACAAGGGGCGTAGACCGGGGGGGGGGGTGCATCCTCAATTAAAAAGATGGGGGATGGCATGTGCAATCCAGGGCCGCGGAGCGTTTTTTGAAAGTGGAGGGCTGGAGCCGAAAGTGGGGGGGGGGGCTGAACAGGCTAAAAATCACAAATTAATGTATGGTCATTTTTGCGTTTTTGTACACGTTGGCTGAAAAAGTGGGGGGGGGGCTGGCAGCCCCTGCCCCCCCCCCCGGCTCCGCGGCCCCTGCAATCACCCCCTCTCGAATTTACGCGGGTGATATGTATTTTTTTAAAGCTGAAATGGGCTTTCACACTCGTGTTCTTCCATCATGTCCACGGAACTCTAACATATTTCGATCGCGCTTATTATTGTTATTATTTTATTTATTTATTATTATTATTTCATTATCAAAAATCCAGATAATTATTTACATTCCTATTATATCTTTAAGCAACATAGAGTTTCACATTTTGGCAGTCATCAAAAAAAGCAATAGTCGGAATGCATTTACGCCAACTTCTTATTCATTTCATGTCAAATTTTCGACGGACCTGCGTCTTCATCAGGAATATAATTTTTGTAAATCTAATTCTAAATACCATGCGAGCAGAAAGTTTTTAGGCTAAATGAACAGAATCTTGCAATATAAGAATCATGATAAATGCCAATTATTAACGAAGGTTACAAAACAACACGTGGGACCCGAAGGGAATGGGATGGGAGGGGAGGGTTAAATCTGCAGATATAGTCAGGCGCAGATCCAAGAAAATCGAATTGAACTCATTTCGGTGCCAATTGTCTGGGGACAAAAGCGGCCTATTATGTTTACGCATGGCCTGGTAATTATTTGTGTGACCTGGTCTGCGTCCGCTACTGTTATAGCGAGAACTGTATACACCTCTAGTAGATAAAAGTAATTTAAGCTAATTTATTTTATGTTAAAGATTTGTGTACTCTGCAATTTTTTGGCAATTATAAGTATAAATACAATTAAAATAAATGTAGGACAAATAGACTTATAGAAATAGAGCTGTTTGACGAAAAAGATTAATAATAATTTCACTGGAAATCTAAAAAAGTATAGGCTAACATACATTAAAATATAATAAAAAGCAAACAATGGAGACTATGCATTTACGCCAAGTTTTTTATCATTTCTTCTCCATTTTTAAGGACCTCCGTCTTCGGCAGGAGTATATTTACAAAAATTATATTCCTGATGAAGACGCAGGTCCGTCGAAAATTTGACATGAAATGAAATAAAGAAGTTGGCGTAAATGCATTATCCGACTATTTGCTTTTTGTTTGATGACTGCCAAAATGTGAAACTCTATGTTGCTTAAAGATATAATCATAATATAAATAATTAATCTGGATTTTAATAATGATATAATAATAATATAAATAAAAAATAATAACAATAATAAGCGCGAGCGAAAATTGTTCCGTGGACATGATGGAAGAAACACAAGTGTGGAAAGCCCATTTCAGCTTTAAAAAAATACATATCACCCGCGTAAATTCGGGAGGGGGGGGGGGTGATTGTACATGCCATCCCCCATCTTTTTTAATTGAGGGATGCACCCCCCCTTCCGGTGTCTACGCCCCTGTTCGGATTCATGAATTATGATCTCTCAAATTCGAGATTAGATTTAAATGTAAATCATTTGATAAATATTGTAATTAGGATTTCTCAAGGATGTAAATCTTAATTTTTCTTTTCAAAACCAAAGAACTACATTCATTAAAAATATATCCGCAACTAATGGTGGAAGATAATTTCGCGGAGATGGATTTGAGACGGAATTGGGACTATTTTAGACTTGTAAGACGAGTTGTGAGACGGTTTTGAAACTTGTCGGAGACGTCTCCGATACTCTTTTTCCGTCGCGGAGAAGCCTCCTATAATTTTTTATTTTTGTATTTATAATTTGAAAACCACTCATTGACCGTACATTTTAAACCGAAAATTTTGGTGCCCCCCCCCTCCTGTAATCCTGGACCCGTCACTACTGAGAAGGATAAGGGACGTCTTTGACATGTCCAAATCATCTCAACCCGCCTCCGCGAAATGAGATGCCACCATTATTCGCCATGCTAGTGCCTATGGTATTAACCACAACTAAATTAATTCATGTTGTATAATTCAGCTTACAAAATGTTTCATTGATGTTGAACACACATTCTGATAAAAAAAACACGATATGTGAAAAATCGGCCTCGTGGGGACCGAGGACTCGTGGGACGTAGGACTCGTGGGAAAATACTCGGCCTCGTGGACGTAGGACTCGTGGGACGTAGGTCTCGTGGGACGTTAGGACTCTGGCGGACTCGTGGTGACCGAGGACTCGTGGAAAAATACTCGGCCTGTGGGGACGTGGGACTCGTGGGACGTAGTCTGTGGACGTAGGCTCGTGGGAAAATTTCGGCTCGTGGGACGTGGACTCGTGGACCGAGTCTGTGGGACTAGGATCGTGGGACCGAGGACTCGTGGACCCTCCCGTGTTGATGTGCCGCCTCAACGCGAGCTTGAAATGTAATGAATGGAAGCTTTGACAAATAATTATAATGATAGTGGTGGTTCTTTCACAGGCGCGGATCCAAGAAAATCGAATTGAATGCATTTCGGGGGCTGGGGACAAAAGCGGCTCTATTATGTTTACGCATGGGCCCGATAAGTTCATTGTGTGACTCCGGTCTGCGTCCGCTACTGTTCAAAGTTGTATTTTAGGACTTATCCGAAGGACCCTTTCACCATTCATTCATTCATTTCATGGTTTATTTGGAAAATAAGTCACAATGTCACACATGTGGAAGCTAAAAATCTGAAGTGCATGTGTTTACAATAGGTGTACATTATACATAAATCAGTTTACATAAATATAAAAGAGCACTTGCATGTATTCACAATGGACATAATTTGACACAAAAAGCATGAAATATCAAATACTATTCTAATAATCATAATTAAAAAGGAAATATGTGCAATATAACATATTAGAGCATGTAAAACGAGCTTTAAAAACTACATTCAACCATAATCATTCATGAGGTCAATGATGTAAGGTATTGCACTCTGTTTAAAACGTTTGGTCTTACATTAATTTATATTGACTGTATCTGTGCTTATTCCGTAAAGACATTCCAACAACTTTTCGTTTGGGTAACCAGTCTTTGCAATGTGGATTTTCGGTTAAAGATAAAGAAAATTCGATACCTAATTTTCTTGTCTTGTTTGTAGTTTATCAAGTTGGCATCTTATCAAGGCATCGTCATAATTTACATAATTTTTTCCTAAAATGATGTACCAAAGAGGTGAAAGCCAGAGACTACACTGCACTTGTCCGCCAACAATTGGAATATGCATCTGAGGCCTGGAACCCGCGTACAGCTCCAATTGTAAGCTCACTTGACAAAATGCTTGAAGTAGTGTAAAGATAAGCTGCTCGTATACATGGTTACATCAGGATCTCAACATCTTCCCCAGCCCTTGTGTCTGCACTCAAAAGGGATAGTCTCTACACATGGGCTTCGGAACCGGGGGGGCTTGGGGGGGCGCAGCCCCCCCAAAAAAAATATTGGGGGGGCTGAGATATCGTTGAGCCCCCCCAATATTTTTGATGCCGTACAGATATCGGCGATCGCCCTATGATAAAATATTATTTGACTCAGATGATTTGTATCATTATTCTTTTGTTTTTATTTGTAAAGGGGACTCAGACATCATTAAGCCCCTCACATAATCTTACTGAGGATATCATTGGGCTCCCCACCAATATTTTTAGATAAAATTTTATATTTCAGGTTTCTATTGACAAAATTTTTAGCTCGCGCTGCGCGCTCGCATATCATTTTTTTTTAGTATATCATTTTTTTTATAGGAACACAAGAACTACTATCTATGTTGGAGCTCAGTCATTGAGCCCCCCCCCCTCCTGGTGTTTGAGAGGGGCTTTGATATGTTTCAGCCCCCCCCCCCACCCTTCTGCTCATAATTTGTTTTGAAATGCTCATATTTCAAATTTCTCTTGACAAAAATTTTAGCTCATGCTGCTCGATCTCCGGATCGGATCGCATGTCTTTCTGTTTGACCTTTGTTTTTCATAATGACAAGGGGTCCTTAATATATTGGTTGGGGCTCAAACAATAATAGCGCTTAGAATGCACACTTTTCAGGTTGATATATCAACAATTTTCAGCTCGCGCTTTGCACTCGCATTGTTTAATGAGATAAATATCTTCTTTATAAGCATAGCACAAGAAGCGCTTAGAATGCACACTTTTCAGGTTGCTATATCAAACATTTTCAGCACGCGCTTCGCGCTCGCATTGTTTAATGAGATAATAATTATCTTCTTTGTAACATAGCGAAAAAAAAATTAAATGCACTGTTTTCAGGTTGATATATTCAAAATTTTCAGCTCGCTCTTCGCACTCGCATTATTAAATGAGATAAATATCTTCTGTATAAGCATAGCACAAGAACCGCTTAGAATGCACACTTTTAAGGTTGCTATATCAAAAATTTTCAGCTCGCGCTTCGCACTCGCATTGTTTAATAAGATAAATATCTTTTTTGTAAACATAGCGAAAAAAAGCTTAAAATGCACTGTTTTCGGGTTGATATATTCAAAATTTTCAGCTCGCGCTTCGCGCTCGTATTGTTTAACTAGATAAATATCTCCTTTATAACCATATCACAAGAAGCGCTTAGAATGCTTTTCAGGTTGCTATATCAAAAATTTTCACCTCGCGCTTCGCGCTCGCATTTTTTAATGAGATAATATCTTCTTTGTAACATGGCGAAAAAAATAATTAAATGCACTGTTTTCAGGTTGATATATTCAAAATTTGCAGCTCGCGCTTCGCGCTCGTATTGTTAAACGAGATATAGATATCTCCTTTATAACCATAGCACAAAAAGCGCTTAGAACTTTTCAGTTTGCAATCTAAAAAATTTTCAGCTCGCGCTTCGCGCTCGCATTGTTTAATAAGATAGATATCTTCTTTTATAAACATAGCGAACGCTTAAAATGCATTGTTCTCAGGTTGATATATTAAAAAATTTCAGCTCGCGCTTCGCGCTCGCATTATTAAACGAGATAAATATCTTCTTTATAGCAAAAAAAACACTAAAAATGCACTGCTTTCAGGTTGATATATCAAAAAAATGTTCAGCTCGCGCTTCGCGCTCGCATTATTTAATGAGATAAATAAATTATCTCTTTTATAACCATAGCACAAAAAGCGCTTATAATGAACATTCATAACAATTTTCAGCTCGCGCTTCGCGCTCGCATTGTTTATTGAGATAGATATCTTCTTTGTAAACATAGCGGGAAAAAACGCTTTAAATGCACTGTTTTCAGGTTGAAAAAAAAAAATCGGCTCGCGCTTCGCGCTCGCATCGTTTGATGAAATAAGCATCTTTTTTTATGTTCTGGCACAAAAACGCATTGTTTTTAGTTTGATATATCAAAAGGTTTTTTTTTAGAATTTAATAATAACCCTCTTAAAGTGGGAATAGTATTTTTTTTTTTTTTTTTATTGAAAAAAAAAAAATTGAAAGAAGACTTCGGCATTTTCAAAAACTCAGCAAACGTAAGTTGGGGGGGGGGGTAATTAAAAAAAAATCCCAAAATAGTTGGTGAAAAATTGAGCCCCCCCAATCCTGAAAATCTTCCGAAGCCTATGCTACACACATCCACTTGAAGGTTGAAATTTTTGGTCATAGTACGTGCTTGTGCTACTAACTGAATATGATTGAATCATATTCATCACCATATCTCACACAGGCGCGGATCCAAGAAATCGAATTGAATGCATTTCGGGGGCCCAATTGTCTGGGAACAAAAGCGGCTCTATTATGTTTACGCATAGGCCCGGTAAGTTCATTGTGTGACTCCGGTCTCCGTCCGCTACTGTCACATATAGATACTGATATACAAGCTAAACTTCGGGGAGGGCATGGTAATGGAGAGAGATGGACGCACCACCCCTCTCCATTCCTCTTCAGAGAAATGACGTTATGGCAATGTTATTTGTATTATATAGTAATTATTTAATTCTCATTTCATAAATCCTCCTTCATGTAAACATCTTCTGAAATGTATAGACATATACCAGCAAAGGCTCCATGTTTCATGATTTTTCTTTCATATAATCTTCTTGTTTAAAATTTCTGTTTTTGTTTTGTTTTTCTTTTTAAATGTTATTGTTATAGATATAGGCCTACTGTGCGCATTTTCCATTGATGTGCATTTTAAGTGTCATATTGTATAGGCTACTTTTGTTTTCACTATTTTATGAACCTTTTTTCATTCATCATTGTATAATTTGGACGGTATAGGAATTCGAAGAGAAGGTACAACCCCCCCCCCCCCCCCCCCCCGCTCAGGGGGTCAATCATACACTGTCTTTTACCCCCTTTTCACATGTTCGGGACCCTATTTCAGGTTTTGTCCTCAAAGAATTGAAAATACCCGTAATTAAAATAGGTCGGATGGGGGGGGGGGGGAAGAGATGCTAAAAGACCCCTATTTCAATCATTTCTCCGGTTTCCCCCTATCTGAGACCCTAAAATATACCCCTTTCCTGGAAAATTGGGAACGAGCATATAGCATGAATTTGAATGAACCCATGTAGTTCTTTTTGGTACGCACTTAAAGAAGGAGTCCGGGCTGAAATTAAAAAGTTTTGTAAAGTAAAGTAAAATTTAACAAGCACAACACAGAAAATTTCATCAAAATCGGATGAAAAATAACAAAGTTATGCATTTTTTTAGGTATTGAATTTTTTTCGTAAAACAGTTCTAGGCATTGTTTCATTGTCTCATTTGAATATTTGAATATTCAAATGAGCAAAATGATGATGTCACAGTCCCCCTACTTCTTGTGTATTTTATTATATGAAATCCTATTTTTCTCATTTTTTCATATATTGCGTATACAGAAAATCTATCCCTCATACTGAAATAGGTAAAAGCACTTGTGACCTTGAACATTCCTCAAGGATTAATCCCTGTTTTTATGTCCTTGGGGCAGAAAATCTTGATAATTGGCATTTCATACAATAAACATATGAATTTTAAACCCCCGATTTCTTTCACCTAATTTGACGCTTTTAATCAGCCCGGGTAAGCTGTGCGCATACAAAAACGACTA
>CALNVZ010001721.1:3142937-3168565 GCA_940671915.1 Paracentrotus lividus
ATTATGCCGTATTATTTTAAGATTCATCAATATTATTCCATTCTTCATATTCTATTGATCAATTAATCAAAAAATTTCAAGAATTAATTTACAAAAACAATTTTTTTTTTTCGATTTTTCGAAGGGCTGTCATTCTGTGTTGCAGAATTGAATAGTGCCCATGTCTGCGCACTAACTCATTTTGCACGCAAATCAAGCGCACCCAAGTTTTTGACCTTTAACGTTACATTTTGAGAATGGTTGAAATTTTCAGGGTAGCAAATATACCTTGCTGAAAACAATTTTTAATCAATTTTTTTCGCAGTTTCTTGTATCGAAATAGATTGTTGAGGTTAGGGGTTTTGTTCTTCAATACTTTTTAGAATAAAGAAGAGAAATATTAATAGGAACTTCAACAAATCCAGTTGTCCATCTCTGTGGCTGCAAATGAAACGTATGAAAAAATGAGGACTTACCAAAAAAAATAAATGACAAGTCTAAATTTTATCGTGACTATTGTTCATTGGAAGGCACAATGGTAGTGTATTTCATATGCTAACGTGATCATATCATTCGAGCGTTGTGCATATTTTTGGAGTAAAAAATTCAACGTGAGACGTAACAGACTAAGTTAGCTAGACCGACCAGTTCCCGTCACGAAGTGGGGGACTGACTCGATGGATGATTAGTTATGGGGCTGGTAGTCTATACCCCGAAACTCCCAAGTTGTATATATTTTTTAAATTGGTCTACTCACATTGAATTCATGTAACTGCCAAGGATACAAGACCAGAATAGGTTCTTCCACACATGCACATATTTATGTCGTCATTAACAGTTAGAATCTAGTAATTGATATTCTATTTGAACTTCAAATATCACCATGATCACTAGATTCTAAGGCAAAAATCAGTTACAAACACGTAACCTGTGTTCATATCGCAAGTACGGTACATGGCGATATGGGCCTAAACCTGTGGTTGTGAGCGTCGTCTGCTAGCAAGCTAGCTAGGCGGCTAGCGAAGCGGGCTATAGCGCTCCGTGTGCGTTGCTGTTCAAAAGCACAGCGATGTGTTTTACTTCTGGGTCATTCAATCGCACATTAAATTTTTAACTCCACAAATATGCATGACGCTCGAATGATCATGTTAGCATATGAAATACACTACCATTGTGCCTTCGAATGAACAATAGTCACGATAAAATTTAGACTCGTCATTAATTTTTTTGGTAAGTCCTCATTTTTTGCTACGTTTTATTTCCAGCCACGGAAATGCACGATTCGATTCGTTGAAGTTCCTATTTATATTTCTCTTCTTTATATTAAAAAGTACTGTAACAGTGGCTTTCCGTGGCCAGGTTTTGTGAAGTCGAGTCTTGCAGTTTTTCTTTCAAAATGGTCTCCATTTTGGTAATGATTAACGACTAGTGCACGAAGAGCTGAAAGCTTTCGCAGGTATCGCGTACAACAGGTGGATGCATTCCACGCGTGTCGACAGCTGTCGCATTGACGTATTACAAAAAATGCAACTTAATTTCTTTTGTCATCGATATCATTGCCCTAACGTTACTACCCTGGGGAAATTAGCTGCTGATGCGGTACGCTACAACGCATGCGTTAATAGTGGGCGCATGCGTATCTCACCGTATATGCAGCTCCCTGCACATGACAAAGACCCCACTGTTTGTGATAAGCTACGCCCCCAGCTAAATTGTTTCCGTCTTCGTTCAATGCACATGTGTGTTAAATAAACATGAGTGCGTGCGCACCTTTGCGCGATAACTGTGGCAGCCCATACACGAAAGCCACTAACTTCATGACAGCGTCCCAGGGCTACAGACAGTAAAGTTACCACTAGTTCAGGCTGCCTTGCCCCATTAAGCATCCCAAGGCAATAAAGTATACCTAGTTGTTGTATGTCTGGACGGGTTGTGTGTCCGGGCAGATGCTTTGGACCAGCTATTTGAAAAGGTTTACAAGCAATCTTCTTGTAGTTTTTTTTAACAAAATGTTAGAAAATATTCTACAAATCAAGTATTGATAAAAATACGCATAATTTTAGATATATTTTTGGCTTAATCCTGAGACAAACAAGCGGGCTTCATTTTTATTAAGTGTCCGGACATCCAACCCCCCATCCTAATTACAGCGTGATATGAGTGCATCTCCCAACGAAAGGTCTACGAACTCGTACGTACAGAAATTCTTATCCTCTGATCGACGGTAGGCCTAGTTACTCTGATTGGTTATTAATGCCAATTTAAAAAAAAAAAATTTTTAGCACCAAATAAATCTGCACTGAAAGCTCAGTTTTTGTATTGCCTCATTTATAATTTCTCACAAAATTGTATTAGAAAAATGCAAATCGCATAATGGGTGAATTATGCAAGGTCGCGTTCAAAACCAATTTCTTCGGAAAGGTAGGATGGGTTGGGTGTCCGGACACTTACATGTAACAAAAATGAAGCCTGGTTTTTGTCTGAGGATTAAGCTAAAAATATATTTATGTTATATATTTCCAGTTGCACATCGTGTAGGAATTAATCCCCTCAAAATTGAATTGAGTTAGAGCGCAGATCGATTTCTGCAAGGTTATTTACCTTGACCTTAATACTGAAAGAATGCAGAGAAGCAATCGTACTTCCATTCCCATCTTCTTGTCTGCTATGATTATTATTAAATAAATTATGATTAATTTATATAGGATCTACATGAAATTAAAAAAAAAGAAATAGACATAATAAATTTACGAATAAATACTTGACTCAGATTGTTTCTTTTTATATCTTGTTTATTGTCAGCTGCTGAGAAGGAGGTGTAGGGGCCCTCTTAATGAAGTCACGTATGTGGATCTAGCAAACCGTGGTCTTGGTAAGAAGGATTATCTCCCTAAAATTTATGATAATTTCCGGGGATAATTTATCATTTTCTGCATTTGAATTTTTTTTCCCTTTCTTGATTAGAAAATATTTAAACAAAATGGACATTGTAAACAAAATGTTAGACAATATTTAAACAAAATAGACATTTTTACAAAATGTTGCAACATTTACCATGATAGTAAATATGTTTTTCAAGTGCTGTCACTCACAAGGTACATGGTTTGAATTCCTGCCACTTTATTAACTCTGTGCTGGTACGCACACTGGCGTAAATCCATAAAGAATGCCTTTCATCAGGGGGGGGGGGATATTGCATAATAATACAAAGCGCCATCCCCCCCCCCCTGATGAATAGAAAGCGGGAATGGATTTACGCCAGTGGGTACGCAGACATTTTCTTGAATGAATGATGAAATACATTCAGCTACATGTTAGGGTAATATAGGGTAGTTATTTTTTTGAGGGGGGAGGGGTGCAATCTAAGATAGAAAGTCTGCATAAATCAAAACTACTCTTCTTTTTTCCTTTTTTTATTACCTTCTTCATGAAAGTTGCATTATAGTTTTAGTAACATTTGTTCACTATTTTCTGTGTACACTGCCTTAATAAAAGGTAGTATCAGCCTTTTTCACAAATTGCGAAAACTAATGCAACTTGGCATAACTGTAGAATATGATCGACCTATACTGTCTATTCAATCTTACTGTCATAGGTTGCCTAGATCAGTAATGCAAAACAAAAATCTGACTACCAATCTTGACCCAGCTCTCCATCAACATCGTTGATATTACAGCGCATGCGGCACGGACCGCACACAGCAATATACACATGGCGCAATCAGCGTGCATTATTCTCTGCGCTAACGGTCAGCGTTCGCACCGTACGGTATAATTTTCGAGTTCGAGAAAAAATTAGGAAATGAAAATATTCGATATCGCAATAATAATGACAAACATACACATTGAGCTTAATCATGTTGTGGGAAAATATAGTCATTGGTATACTACTATATCCTCTCAAAAACTAGAAATTTAATATTTTTGCCTGCAAAAGGCTGACACTACCTTTAATAAACAGCGAACAAACTTCGAATGGTTTATTCAAATTCAAAACCATGGAAATTAGGACAATTTATCCTGCACGTAAAGTTGTATATTTTCAGGCCATAGTTTGTAACCACACACACAAAAAGGAGAGATGTTTTTAGATATAAAAAGCTCTGTCGTAGTGTCAATACTTGAATTTTATTAATTTAGTGTAGAGACTTGATAGATGTAGTGCCATTGTTTTTCAAATTCAGTGGTGTATTAGAAAAAAAAATTAATTATTATGATTGTGCAGTAACTTAGTACAATTGTGAATATAGTAGGCAATGGCTGGCAAAAAGTTAAAGAAAGTATTATTTTTCTACTCTAGCACGGATAGAGAACCTGAATGTTCTTCCCAAACTAGAGACTCTAATCCTGAAAGGCAATGACATCAGTCTGGTTCAGAATCTCATGGTCTGTCATCATCTATGGCATCTTCATCTTGGAAACAATCAGGTAATTACCATCCACAACCCTATGTACATAGGGTTAATGGTCTAAAACTCCTTTGAATGATGCCCATTTGGTCTCGTCCGGTCTTATTCCATTTTGTCTCCGACCAGTTCATCTTATTCCCATTTGGCCTAATTGCTACTTCGACTTTAACCATTTTGTCTAGTATGTTCCATTTCATCTTATATCCAGTTTGTCTAATAATGTCCTCTTGGTCACTTCCAGTAACAAACTGGTAATAGACCAACTATTCATTTGGGATTTAGACCGAAATGCAATTAGACCATTAGTCCAGGCGCGGATCCGGAGAGGGGGGAGGGGGAGCCCAACGGGCCCTAGCAAAAAGAAAAAAAAAGAGAGAGAAAAAGGAAAATGGACGAGAGGCCTGATTGACCCCATTAACACCTACATTGTACACCCACCCCCACCTTTTCGCAAGGCTAGCGTAACATGTAAAAAAAAATGTGATGTACCTTTTGGTGTGACAAAAAAAAAATTGGGTGTACCAAAATCTGAAATTCCTATTTTGGGACCCCCCCCCCCCCTGTAATGAAATCCTGATCCACCACTGTAGTCTATCAGACAAATTGGCAATGGCACCAAGTGGTCATTAGACCAAGTGAGAATAACAAATGTAAACCATGTATGTATTAGTAGTGTACACATAAAGTACACATTTACATTGCAAAAGAATAATTGTCCAAAGAGCATCCCAAACTTTGTGATATTCAGGTTTCAGTTTTAAAATGTTTTAAGTCATTTTGGGGATCTACGTTGAACACTTGAAATCAGATATTGACAAGATGATGGAAACAGCATTTGATTTGCAACGAATATTATTTTATTGCATTCATGAGCAAACCAACACTGAGGATTTACAGTAATGTTTCTAGAATGATGTGTTTGTGATTTCTTTTATTTTAAACACAGGTCACAAATCTGGATGGACTGAGTAAATTTGTTGCTCTTGGCACTCTAAACCTGAGCCTGAATAATTTATCATGGAGTGACTTGAGACACATCAAACACATGTACATCCTAGAACTCAGTCTTCATGGAAACCCAAAGCTAGATAGAGATCCATATTGTAAGTACAGGATACTATCTGTCTCAAATAAAATGGTACAAGGGGAAAACATTTTTTTTAAGTATGAAAATTAATCACATTCTAAAAGTATTTCATATTACTGTAAAGTAGGAAAATCAGGTTTTGTTCTGCAATTTTCTCATCCCATTTGGTGCTGTAGATCTTGAGATATGACCAGTTTTCCATAATCAAGAAAAAAAGGTACTTTGCGCATACTTTTCTACGGGTTTCGCACATAATAGCCATGAATTCATCGCACCGAAACAATAGATGTGTGTAATTTCGATTAGTTCATCGCCGCACAAAATTTAGTATAACTTTTGTTTTACATTAGCACATTATACAAAACAAAGTGCATCAGCAAGAAGAATCTTTTGGTTAAAGTTGGTACCGCATTCACACATCATTTGAGAAGATTTCATACCTAAATAATTTTTTCCCGACAAGGCAAGTAAACAAATATTGAATAGCTCCATGGACGTATTCCTTGAAAAGATGTTGAGTTTAATATTGAAGATATTTTGTTTTGGGGATTTAATTACTGTGAGGAGTGTGATGAAAAATGGCCAACTTCTCATTCACAGGATGCATTCTGTTTTTCCCCATTTTTACTATAAAGCCCAAGGGTGGTTGCCAAGCATGGTTAACATAAATAATTATTTTTGTTTGAAGTTGGAAAAAATTTCATGTATACATTTTTTTTGGTGTTGTATCTAATCATTTGAATCATATTGACTATTGATGCAATAATCATTGACATTATTCACATTTGTGAATGCAGTCTCTGTCCCTTATTGTGGAAATGAGGACACAGCATGTTGAATACATCGTGATCGTAATTTTTCGTTAAAAAAAATCAATTAAATAAAAATAAAGCTGTACTACAGATTTTTTTTTTTGTTCTTTTGTTTTTCAGTTAAATCTCACTGTAACGGTCATTTCACTAGAAGCTCAAAACGTGACTATGATTTCGTACACATGAAAACTTTGCTTGTTTATTTCATTTTATTTCATTTTCACTGCATTGAATACAATTATTCTAAAATTTTAAAGTTATTGGCAGTCTATGTCTTTACCTGTACTTCAGATCGTATCCATGTGATTGATTGCCTACCCAATGTATGGATGCTGGATGGAAGGCTTATAACATGTAAGTAATCAGAATTCACAATACCAATTGTCACTAGTCATGCCACGTTAATGAATCCAATCTTTAGTTCAGACAGGTAATATCAAATATTTATGGGCATATCTCACATAGATGTCAAGGATATTTACAGCATTTATATAATTATAGAATAATTATAAAATATATGTTGGAGCTGAACATACATGCACATTCAGCGAAGGCGTAGTTGGGTGGAGTGCAGTGAAAAATTGTCATACATGTATGTACGTATTTGGCTATTTTGGCTTATTCTAGATCATTCCTTAGAGCAAATTTGGATTGAAGTAAAGAATCACAGAGTATTCTACTTTTTGCCTCCTTGATGTTATTGAATTAATGTGCAGTTAGAACACAAACTCCTGAGCTTTTTTACTCATTGCAAGTTTCATGTATCATTTTGCCTCCCAGGAAGCGCATAACTTGTGTACAGACATGCCTAAAGGCTTTTGAGATGATAGTACACTATTTATTAACACCAATTAATTCCATAATTTTGTTGTTTCATTTTTATTTTCAGCTGCAGAGAGGATTCAGGTTCAACATTTCTTTCAGGATACGTCTGTCTCAGATCATCCAGTGGTAAGAACATGTATATACACTGTAGTAAGATCATAAGCCTAGATATCCTGAATTTAGATTGGAAATAGTCCATGATTTACTACTCTACTATGGTAAGCTAGAATAGACAAACACAAATTTTTTTTCTGGACGCACTGTATATTATGGCCTCTTAAATGATAAGCAAATAATCACCGTTGACCCAAAAGATGGGAAGTCTATCACTTCCAAGGCAAGCTGGATAAGCTATCTCCTCCGAAGCAAAGCTGAGGAGACATAGCGTGTATGATCCAGCTTGCCGTAGAAGTGCTAGTTTGCCTCGCCATTTGGATCAAGAGGTGATTATTTGCTTTATACTCCACATCTGAAACATTTTAAGAGTATGGGGAAAACCAATATTTTGGTTAAAAGTTCAAGGTTTCCTTGATCCTTAAAAGATCCACTCAAGTCATCGATGACTGCCCTTGTAATTGTAGCATAAACGCGTACAAATAAAGTGCACGCAATTCATTTGACGCGAAGGCCTAGCTCCGGGCCTAGCTCAAATGGGCTGAAGTGATTGTTATGTAACAAGAAGTTTTAAAAAGTAATTGTTACGTCACAGAGGAATTTTCTGTCGCTGCATGACATGGAAAAAATGATGGTATAAAAAAACGAGTGACAACGCACTTTTTTTACGCATCCTAAAAATAATTGATGACGCGTTATGGCTCTACCTGCTCTATGGGGCGCTGAAGTGATCAGCGAAACTCAAAAGTACTATCACTATGAGTGATGATTAATGAGGGGAAAACTAAAATCAATCATGTGATTGACATTTGACCAATCCTGTTGCAACATTCTTAATATGTGGAATATAATTACAAAAATATCCTCTATTCTTTACAACATTGATACAATGAATATGTTGTTAAATGACTGAAATGTACTACCATACATTGTGTCAAAATTCTATCTATCAATACTAGCATGATGTTGTCTGAGAGGACAGATTTATCGTATATTTATGAATTAACCTTTTGTTACAGAGACATAAATTACCCAAGGACCAGTTTGTGCCCACTTCTCAGAAGAAGATCCAAGTGCATGGAATCTATGGTCAGAAGGTAAGTCATTGATGCTACTAATAGTGCATGGAATCTATGGTCAGAAGGTAATAGTCATTGATGCTACTAATAGCATGTCTGTTGGTTCATATTGTATATCTGCAGCTTCAATAAGGAGTGTCAGTAAAAAGAATGACAATTTGTTCTGCATGGAAGGAATTGCCATTATTATTATTGACATAATTAATTTCTTCACACTGCTTATTTGTGACAGTTTTCTTATCTGTATATTGTGGATTTGTTTTAGGTTAAATGTAGTTTTTTAAAGACTAAATGTATTACTGTATACGCCAATACTTGTGCGATTCTGAACTGGTTGGAGAAATTCATGAGTGGATAATTTTTGTGATATTTATGATGTTTTCATTACTATGAACAGCTTTATAATGAAGTGAAAATTTTCGCAAAAACGGACTCATGAAAATTTTCTCGAAAACAGACTCTCGAAATTTGTGAAAATAAAACCACATAAAAATAACCACTTATACAGTAGTCTCATGTTCAGCAAACATTTTGTGACAACTTTATGAATATAGTGCACTCATATTCCTGTAAATAATTGAGAAAGCATAAGTTCAATGAGAATAGGTGTAAAGATGATGTTTATTTATGAATCATGTTAACAGACAACACACTTTATGATGAAGTTTCCAACCAATGGGGAGCTTAATGTGGGCACAGACCGTAGACGGCTTTCTTATATGGCATACAATGTACAGGAAGACATCATAACAGAGTGCAAGCAAACACACAGGTAATTCAAATAAGGCAGACTTTTTGAATGTCTTTATCAATTATAAAGAGATTTATCAAACGACATAAAATGTATGTTTTGCTCTCGTCCTGCAAATTAAGGATAAAGTTAAGAGTGACTCTATCCTGTAGCATGAAGAAGTTCATTTATTTTGATATTTACCCTGAATGTTTAAGTTGCCTGGCTAACAAAAATGTTATTAAAAAGACATGCAATTACTAACTATCATTGAGCATCATTTGTTCATTCCCCATTTAATATGCCTCTCCTTTTCACTAAGGCTATATGGCATGGTCACCATTGATGTATGTTTTAGCAGCTACTCATCCTACACCCTATGCTTGGTGGCTACTGACTCCTGCAATCCATTGTCTATTGATATGACTGTTGAGCACATGGCTCCTACATACCTGATAATAGAGCTGTGCACCTCCTCAAGTCTCATGCATGGACCAGTTGACATCATGACAGACAATAGAAATATGAGCTTGTGCATAGTTCGGGTTCAGAGAAATCAATTTGCTTTCGAAATATAAATTAATATTTTTTATCTTCTCCTCATTTCTGTAGCCGAAATCCCTGTTTGATGTGCAAGAATTTCTTGGAGCAGCTCCTTGAACTTCGTTCATCTGATCGTGAGAAGTGTAATGTCCTTCTACTCCTGCTTGTAGCTTCCTTAGAATTCACTTTCCCACATTCATTACTGCAGGATGCTCTTACTATCACCAAACTCAGAGACATCATGTAAGTATGTCCTTCTACTCATAGTTTAGCTTCCTAAATCATGAAGTAATGTTCCCCTAACTTTTAGCACAATAATGTTATATTTTCTGTTACCATTTTTATAATGATATGGAAATTGAAATTACTACACACTACCACAAGAATTGGCATTGTCAAATACTCTTGAGACCAACTTTAAAGAGGAAATTGGTTGTATATTTGCACTTCATCCAATTAAATTTTTATGACCAAAGTTGACTGGCAGGCAATATATTAAATTCTTGGGAAGTAAGAGACTTCAAAAGCCAACCAGATTCATCTGATGATGGGCAACATGCTGAATATTATCACCATGGCTGTATCATTCATTGAAGCAGCCATTATACTGGGCTCTAGCATTCACAGAATTGATAACTGCTGGGAGCTTGTGGATGAAAGATTCATAGAGATTAATGTATTTCCAAAGGGAAGTGGTGTATGTTTGAGTCCAGTACCTTTGGATTAATAGGTGTAATATCCGTTAGACCATAAGTTGCCTTACTTTGTTTCCCCAGAACTGATTTTGATAGTCTAGACCTGTTTATGATGTCAGAGGACCATCGTTGTCGGATTCTTCTCTCTCTTACTTAGCGCTGTCAAGGTGGATAAGATGATCATCAGGTAAATTATTCAAAACTTTTCTTTGTTTAAAAGGGGAAATCCAACTATCCTAACTATGTTAGCCATTTTCTTCTGATTTTATCATTTCATACAAAAGTGGTTGTCTCTATGCAGTTTTCTAGAAGCTTCTCTCAAATAGTTGTAGAAAGATCCTGATGACATAGCAACTTCAATGTATATAAGTAGCAGAGACTTCAACCCAAACACCTCAGCATAATGAGATTCTCCTGTAACACCCCCAGCAAATGGTAGACTCCTGCTCTATGTGTGCATAGACCAAATCAACAGCACAAAGCACAAACTCTTGTGGCCATGTAGAGTCTGAGTTTAGGTTTGAAACAGCTGTCTGATGCTATCCTTGAACATCTTTTTTTTTTTTCTTCAAATTTGTTTGACAACAATACATGATTTAAAATAGTGATTTAGATACACGTTTGTCACAGAGTTGGGTGGGAGAGAAAGAGGGAAAATGCAGCTAGGACATAAAAAAAGGGGCAAATTTGGCTTTGGTGCAAGAAATTGAAACTCATGCCGGATAGTGTGAGATTGAAAAGAAATGGCCTTTCTGCGGGAGATCTCACGCCGAAAGCAGGAGAGCTGGAGTCTCTGAAATAGCCTACAAGTGATGTTAAACTTTAATACACCCAATTACTCACAATGTTCAATACGTTTGCATGGTAGAGACTCCAATTCTCTCACTTTTGACCTGAGATCTCACACAAAAGGTCATTTACAAAAAAAATCTCCTGCTTGAGTGAACAAACAATTAGTTTTGCAGTTCCCAAGATTTGTAATGGTCTTCCTCTTAAAATTCTTTCTTGTACAACAGTTCAAACATTTCAGAACAAATTGAAGACATATTTGTTCTCCCTCTGATCTGTTTCTACTAACTTGGAGAGCAAATCACCTTTCTTTGTTGTGTTTTTGTTTTTGTTTTTTATGTGAAGCGCCTTGAGCAAATTTATTTTGAAGGGCGCTGTATAAGAATCTGTTATTATTATCAATATTTGATTATCGCATGCCTAAATTGATTTTCTCCCTTTTTTCTCACGACCAAGCTCCATTTTTCCACCTTGATAAAAGTCCATCTGAATCGTCTATTGAATCATCATGGTTGTAGCACCAACTATGATTGCTACATGAGGATTAGGCAATTCAACCAATCACAACTCGCCATGGTGGAGAAGAAACCTTTTCCCTGCATTCGAGCTGCAAATTTGTACCGATCAGCCTAATGCGCACTGATTTGTTCTCATTCTTCCTCATCTGGTAAGCGTGTTGTTCCAAAAGAAACCTCTCTCGTTTAAGGGTTGCAGGTAGATCTGTAACAAGGGGAGGGGATCCCTCAGCCGCGGCTCGAGCTGACTCATGTGGGCTTTCTGAGTGTAAGCGTTGAATACCATATCTCTATCCAACATGGCGCCAAATCTCACAATAATTGGATTATGGCCACGCTGTGAATTCTCACCATTGTCACGATGTGGCAATCTATGAGCATTGGATATGAAGATTCTGTTTGCCTCCTCTTAAGAGAATCCCAGACCTTCGAAGACATTTCTCACACACGCTACTACATTTTCATTCTTTTTTTCCTCTACTCCATATACGAGTAAATTCATTTTCCGGTCGTGCCGCTCCAACGACATAACCATTTCATTGAGTTTCTTTTCCATGTTCTCATTATTTGTTTTCATTTTCGGCAGAGTTTCATTTTCGATTACAGTTAGCCTTGCATTTGTGTCAGCGGTTGCTGCTTGCAAATCTGAAATATTGTTGCGTAATTCCGCCACTACTTTGTGTATTGCCTGGACATTTGAATTTAGTGCGTCAAGTTTTTCAATGATTTTGTCCTTTCACCTCATCAAAATGTGAGTGACTCACCATGTTAGTGGGCACCATATTGTCGTCCGCCATATTGTGTGAAATATCTGTGCTGGCAGGCGTGGAGGCAGACGTTTCTGTCTGACCGGGAGGCTTTTCTGACATAGCACAGGCTTTGACATGTGCAGCAGACTTGAGCATTTTCGGTGCAGTTCGTGATCTTTCCTCTTCCTGAACAAATATGGTTCTCTATTTGTTGCACTTTTCTGCTGTTCTTTGCTCATAACTAGTATGAGGAATAAAATAGCATGAAATACGATTAGATCCGGAAAAAGGAAAATTGGCTTAACTCTCACTCCAACACACCCGTCTTCTCCATTGCGTGCGTGCGACCCATTGCATACGTGCGACCTTGTGTGCGTGCGACCTAATTTTCAATTTTTAATAACGTACTTTACGGTGAATCATCCTGTATATCAAAAATAAATTATAACATGTCTAACAAAAGGTCTTTGGTTACCTCTCTCAATATATATTAGAAGAATATTAATACCCATGATGAAAGCCAATATGCAAAATATTAGGAAACTATAAATTAATTACATTTACTATTGACATACACAAGGAATTTGTGCTGGCGATATGGTTAACAAGCACATGAAGCCGGAGTTTCCTGTTTGCTAGGGGATCGTGGCAGGAGAATGTCAAGATTCATACAGGGTTTGAGTCTCTGGAATGGTCACATGGTTATTGAAATCTTACTTCATGCAAAATGCTTGTCATCAGGCTATTCATCCAACTGTTAAACTGAAACTTCAAGAATTTACATGAAGCTATATATACAGTGTTGGCCAAAATTATTAGAACAGCCTTTGTACATTTGCTGAAGTAAGTTTAGGGATAACTTTTTGATGCCGAAAGGTATTATGACTTTTTAGCATAGTGTCTTATGCATCTTGTGATACCAAGTTTATATAGTTTTGACCGTCGGGTAATGCACAGTTTCAATTGTTGTCGCGTTATGCGAGGTCAGCTCTCCCAAAGACTGTGTATTGGAAAATTGGGGAGGTATAATAATAATAAATAAATACAGCATTTATAATGCGCCATTCTTCTAGTAAACTATTCAGAGGCGCAGAGGTATGTAATATTCAGGGGGATTGCCATCTCTCTAAAAGTGCGAGTTTAAAAGTAGTTTGTACTATTCATCCTATGACACAGTGAGTTTTGTATAATCATTTGAAATTGAAAAGTTAGAGGATATAGATTAAGAATTTCTCATTACATGTTCGTTTATTGGCAGGATGGAGGGCTGTATGATAAGCTGTACCTATGCCTCTATTACACCGTAGCAGAACTCATTAAACAACACAACATAGAAACTAAGAAGAATGCAGGCCCTATTGATAGAACAAATCCAATGTGAGTATGATGGCTGATGAAATGCTTTACATCTTACACTTATCAGACAAAAAAACTATTTTCAAGTATCTATTTATTTTTGCAATTCTCTGTGAGTGGAAGATGTAAGGCCTCACTGTGTCTTTCTTTGAAAGCTACAGAGCTATTGTATACTGCCAAGAACTTAAATATACATATTTTACCATTTTGGAATAGGGAGGATTGGTTAGTGGGGTTACCTAAAGGAATCTAAAAATGCGATTTAACAAATTTTTATACATGAGTTGAGTTATTCAGTTGCTGCATTGTTGCATGTTTATCAAGAATTTCAAAAGTTATTAAAAATGGTATACATTTACCAGAAATATTATGTGCTTAACAGACCTTTCTTTTTAGTTAAAATTATTGAACAGAATAATATATATCTAAGTAATGGTTATAAACCACATTTATGTATCAGATATCGAGAGTACAGGTCTTTACTTGCTGCTGAAGTGGTTCAGCTCTTGTGCATTGTGCCATCCTTCTACACCTTCCTCAAGATAGATGCCTCCATCTCAAAGCTGGTTACCCAGGCAACAGGAAATGCATCAATCATGGAGGGAGTAGAAGCTCTGGTAGAAAGGATACAAAATACAGGGGTGAGATGGTCACACACTCATACTGTAAACATGGAAACCTCTTCACAAATCTACACCCCGTAACACAAAGCTTTAAAAAAAAATTATATTGTAAATAATGGCCACCTTGGGCTTCAACAATCAATTGTTGGTATCTAGATCAGAGGCAGGTCCCCAAGTAAGACAGTCAAATTGGATTACTGCTGCTCAGAGTTCAAGCATGAAAGACATGAAATAGCTTTTATACTAAAAAATCAAAAACGGGAGCAGAAATCAATAAAAGTAAAATTTGAAAGAATAATTTGTATTGGTTACTGGTCAGTCTTACAAGCAAAAACACTTGCAACAATGATCTTGATTGACCATGCCACTTTGGGATCAATTGAAAACCTTTGATTTATAGAGCTTAGATAGATAGATAGATGAATGGTTTATTTGAATTAAAACACATACACATTCAGTGTAGATATCTCCATGCTTCATAGTTTAAAAATAAATTATGCATTGGATTACAGAAGTATTTTCACACTGTAAACTTCAATATGAATAAAACTTCCATATGAATAAAAATGAAACTCATATGACTTTATTAGGAGAAGCACAAACATTTCATGCAACCAGCCTTACTAAGTGGACATATCGAGGGCTTAAAGCCAAACGGTCTATGTCCAAATCTTCTTAAACTTGAATGTTTGGAACAACTTTTCATTTCAACTTGCTTTTTGGTTTGCGTACATTGATTGTTTCATTGAAGTGTGTATAAATGAGAAAGATCTCTTTGATTTTTAAATAGATTCTTCCTGAAAGATTAGGTTGTCAGCTGTAGATAGCATAAAGCACCTCTATTATACGTAGCTATACCTCATTACCTTCAAACTTACACAGGATATGAGTTACTAGTACTCTGTAGATTAACATCTATTCAAACAATGTTGATATAATGTGGAAGGGATTACTACCAATGGTTTGTGATCCAGATATAGTATATATATATACTATAACTGGTAACTGGTGTTCAGGGTGAGGGAAGAAATTTGCATGTAATGTATTTTTGTAATGGCTTAGATATTCATACAATATATACATTTAGAACAAGACCACTAGAATGAATTTCAAAGCTTTTATTTGTCAGGTATAATACATAATAGAATAGGAGAAAACACAATTGCAAGAAAGCCTATGAATGGTTTATTTCCAGTGGGCTCCTCAGATGTAAAATTTGTTCAATAGAATGTATATGAATGCATATTCTTTTAATATGCTTTGTAATTTGTGTTTAATTTCAGGGTCATGGGGCAAGTCATCGCATTATAGAAGAAGTTTCAGAGTATCTTATGGACAGTATTCAGAGAAATACCAAGAAAGTCTTGCATAAGAAGATTGCGTCTAAGAGCACATCCAACTTTGTACTGGAGGTATAAAAATTATTTCATTATTTGCCAACATGTATGTAAAAAGAAGTTACAAGAGCATTTTCAGTGAACCATGTATTAGTGTTACCTGTTATTTAGTTTATCATTATATCTCCACTCTGACAAATTTTATACTTTATTATTATTATAATGATTGTAAACAAGTATATTCTAAATCACATTCATTGTAGACTCCTAGAGCCCTACCAAAGAGACCGCAGTCATCTCCTGTGTTTGCTAGTAAGTTCATGGCTGTAGGTCAACCTAGTCCTGTTGGGAAACCCTTCTCACGTCCTACCAGTAGCCGTCCCTCATCTAAGCTCTCTCATCGTCCAACCACTGCATCATCCATCCGCTCCTCCGCATCAGACCGCATCCAACCAGCATCTTCCATGTCACCATTAGCAACCGCTCTAAAGCCACGCGCTGCATCGGCTGGTGTATGTCGTTATCCTAAGAAGCAGGAGGAATGGAGACCAGCTAAACCTCCAAGGCTAGGAGATAAGGTACTGTTAGGACCACAGAACCTCTCCTATATCATTGCTCTGCCAGAGTATGATGTAGCTCTGCTTCAGATGGAGTCTATTCCAGGTAACTTATGCCTAAGTTAGGGTCACTTATTACTGTTGTAGATATGGAGATAATTCTAATATAAGAAACATATCTTGTCCCTTTCCATTTAGCACTCAGAGACTGTGCATGTTCATGTGGAGGGACTTGCATAATTGATGTACATATATGTTAGACTATCAAAACAAAAGGAATATGTGGTATGTAGTTCTGGGGGTGGATGGGATAGCTTTGATATAAAAACCAGGTGGGTGGCTTTTGGAAGTTTGAGGAGTAATCTTGGGTTGTTTTAGGAGTAAACTGAAAGGCTGTTTAGGCGGTTTCAAGGCTAGATGGGATATAATCAATATATATATATATATATAGATATGTATTTTAATTGCTTTAATTTTTAAAAACTATTTATGTGCTCAAAATTGGGGGGAAACACATGAGTGGCTCTAACTTTCTTTGTAATCATTTTTTTTATCTGGGTGGGGTTTTTGGCGGCGAGCGGGGGGCGTGTGCTGCGGTGGTGGGGCCGGGGGGCTGGTTTTGGGGGCTTTCTTTTTTCTCTTTTTTTTTTTTTTTCTTTTTCGGGGGGGGGGGTGGGTGGGTCAGTCCGAACTGAATATCTGTTTTGTCATGTCTTTTTTTTCTTTCTTTTCTCATGATTTAAATATTAGTTAGTTCCTATGCCCCTGATTATAATTTGTCTCCTTCCAATTGAAAATGTCATCCTTCTTTTTGGATGCTCAGCCATTTAAGAAAGTTATATGATTTTTTTGAAATACATGCAAGTGTATCAGATGCATGCACATTCATTCATCATAGTAATTACACCATTTTGTTGTGTTTAACTCTATTCTGACTGTCCTTTTCAAGAGGAGATTTTGACTGGGGGGGGGGGGTCAATGTGACTCCCCACTTATATCTCGGCCGCGGACGGTCCGATCGCCGCAGAATTTTGCACGAACGTCGCTGCACATGTAAAGGGTATCGCTGATAAATTTTTTTCGAAAAAAAAAGTTAACATATTTAATTTTATGCTAATTTATGCATACTCATGTATGCAAATTAGATGCTTTTTTTTATTGAAATCGTTATCATCAATCGTTAATATTTCATTAGACAGAGCAATGAAATTGGCAAGCTCTGTGAATGCATTTAAATATATGTTAAAAAGATCCTGAAAAAACTGTTTCCAAATCTAAAGTTGGAGAGAGGACTTGTCATTAGTTTTCTTATTATAGGATTATTGTTAAGTATTTTCATGGCTATATTTCTACACTAGTTCACTATATGTGTTGACTTTATATTATTTTGCTCCGTTTAAATTATGCTCTTTGTAAATATGTAAATGTTTTGGTATCACAAATATTTATTCTTTCATAAACCACAATAGTATTTATAATCTTCCAAAACACAATTGTAAACAACTTCTCGCGACTTTTTACATTATTCATGATGTGAGATTTTTTTTTTCAAATTTAAAGGCGAATCAATTTCCATGAAATGTTTGACGTTATTTATAAGGATACCAATGAATTTCTACATGCATGTGTATATATTGATTATTTTGTATTATTGATTTTCTATGTTTTCTGTGTTATTGCAACAGGGCCTCATGGAAGACCACCTATATTGGTGATAATGTGCCACCCTGTATAAAGATCAGAAATAAATAAATAAAAAAATAAATAAACATAGTTATGAAGCTCAAATTTTTTCTAAAAGTTGCTGAGTAGCAAAGTCAACAGTATTGAATGGACAAATTCAGAAATTTCAAATTATTTCTTATGTATTTTATTGCTTTTATTTTTTATATATTTCTTTGTTTTTGTAATTTTTTATGCTTGAGAAATGTTTCTTGATCAATATTAAGACAAATTTAATCAATCGAAAGGCTCAGAAGGCACAATTAGCAGTTTTATAAAGCAATTTAGGAAAAGCAGTATTTTGTACACAAACACATGCAAAATGACGATTTTCGTTCAATTTTGGCCTGACATGCGATTACATAATGTTGCGTACCGCGACAACGGAGTGTTTGATTTTTTCAAACTTAGTGTCAAAAGATGCAGGACACTTGAAAGAAAAATTGAAGTCACGGAGCGCCGGGTCGTGATTTGCAGCGGTTGCGCGGCAGTCGCGGATTTCGTACAGGGGGGTCAAATTTACCCCCCCCCCCCCCCCCCCCCCCCCCGTCAGAATATGGTTAAGCTTTATTTATTTATCGTTCAGCTGTCAATCTAGCAGACAAAAGCAATGTTAATTATTCATTGAATCCTGCTTTTTCCCTTTCATTCAGATCTATCCAAAACATGGAAAGGTTTGTTCTGTATTTGGACTGAAAATAATGATGTGATCTAGATGATGTTGTGTATTAATCATTAACCAAATATTGATTTGTGATAAAATCCTCCAACTGTTATAAAAGTATGTGAATTAACATTTAGTTTTGGTGTACAAGTATGTCAATAGTAAATGTAATTAATTTATAGTTTCCTAATATTTTGCGTATTGGCTTTCATCATGGGTATTAATATTCTTCTAATATATATTGAGAGAGGTAACCAAAGGCCTTTTGTTAGACATGTTATAATTTATTTTTGATGATTCAATGTACAGTATGTTATTAAAAATACTGATCAAGGGGCCTTCATTCTTCCTATGGACTTTTGACTGTAAGAGACTGTAAGTGCAGATTTCCATCTCTATGCAATTTTTGAAATTTGCGTGCGGGGGGGGGGGGGGGTCGCACCCGCATGACTTTGAACCTCCAAATCTGTCCATCTGTCATCTATCTCTCATATGAAATTAAAAGAATTGACCTTCTCTCTTTGTTTTTACTTGTAGTTGTAATTCCTTTGAGTTATAAATTATTGATGTCCAACTCAATGAGTACAATGAATATTTTTGTTTTGTTATAATACTCTTAAGAAAATAGGTTGGTATGGTATTGTTTTTGTGCTTGTGTATATTCTGCTCATTTGAACTAGAAATACTTGATTTTGCTCCTAACTGTCTTAATTTCCATATTTACAATTTCAAAGTGAACTCAAATTTCAAGAAACATAAAGTTAATATGGATCACAGAGATGATGCATTTTGGAGTTATAAAGCCCTTGAAATTAAACATATATCTAGTATACAAATTAAAGGTATTGCTACATTTGTGATTAAACATGTTAGCCAACATACATGCACAATGTACATATTTATCAAGATTTTATGTTTTATTAACTCTTATTCTCATATGAATGTATTTGATAGGTAAGAACGTAAATGGTAAATTAATCTGTTAATATTATTTATCTTCACATTTTTTTACCAAATCAATGTAAACTTAGAAGATCTTGTCTTTATTTCAAGACAAATGGCATACATATTGTGTACATACATGTATATCTGCACATTGAATAGCAAACGGTATACTAATTTCCATCAGAACATGCCGAGAATATTATGTAATGACTTGAACAGATCTATCTCAGTATTTATATATATATATTTTTTTAATTGCACTTCACAAAGTAACATTCATTAATCTTTTAAACACAATAACATTTACATGCTAACATCACTTCTTTTTTATTGTTTATTTTTTATTTTTATAGCTTTTGGTATCAGACATTTATTATCATTAAAATAAGCAATTACAAGGTAAAGTGTCCATTCAATTCAGTTCAAGAGTCAAATGCACAAGTAGTCAATTGAAGCACACACTCTCCATCAGAACACAGCTGGATGAGCAAATGGGTAATTTGTGATAGGTATTATACTTATTCCTAGTCTAGATTTGATTCTAGAAAAATTCAGAGGATAACATTTTACAAATTCACTATTATGACAAAACCATACATTTTTCATTGCAGTCACCATTTTTTATCAATACAGAAAACAATTACATGTATATTGAAAAATAAAGACAGTAACATATAAAATGTGAAGTGGATTCAGATACTAACTTGTAGTGGACAAAAAGACGAGAACAATCAAATGTGATGTGGATTTAGTTTTTTCAAATAACAGCTTAAAAGGTGTGATGAATATGAAATAAAAGAAATTTTGTGGCCTGAACTGCATGCCTCAGAGTAGATGTTTTAAGATAAAGCATTATATGACCGCAGCTGTTTGTAATTCAAAAAGTAAATGCTTTATGAATTCTGTTTTGATACTTTGTAGATGTATGTTACAAATGAATGATCTAAAGCTCATGGTCTTTTGTATGTTTACATAAGAGCCGAACAAACAGCTAATGTATGAGTTTATTTAATTCTTGAGCTTTTTTGTACTAATCCTCCCTTTAGATTGTGATTAAATGTGAAACTTTCTTTCTATGTTTCAGCTCCGAATGGTTCCGTGGTAAGCTTCAGTAGAAACACAGATGAGCACTATGCCTATATGAATATGGTTCATATGGAATGGGACTCACGATATAAATATTGGAAACCGAGAGGTTCTGTGGGTGACAGGTAAGCTAAAATACCAGCCAGAGTCCTTGTACAATTGTTGAAATAAATTTAAAAGTGAAACCATGTATATTTCATCAGCAGAGATATTTTACAGTCTGTATCTAATAAAATGGTACAAGTGGAATGACGCCGTGGGGTGCAGACGGTTTAATAGCGTTTTTATTTCATTTGAAGGGCTTTTTTAAAGCCTTGAAGTGAGATTTGTGAGGTTGATATGGTAGGTGTTCATGAGGGACACTATCAAACGCCTTACAGAAATCGAGGATAACAGCATCGATCTGTGCAGCCCTATCAGCACTCTCCATCCAGTCGTTAACAACCTGAATCAGTTGGGTGACACAAGAATACCCCTTGCCAAAGCCATGTTGGAATGGTGTTAGTAACTGATACTTATCCAAGTGTCAGCTAATTTGTAAATATAAGGTATGTTCTAACAACTTACACATAACGGATGTCAGTGACACCGGACAAAATTTCCCGGGTCTTCTCTGGATCCTTTCTTAAACAGAGCTGTCACATTAGCAAGCAGCCAATCATTGGGAAGAGTTCCAGTCTCCAATGACTGCTGAAATAGAGATGTCAGAACTGGTGCTATATCTCTTGTAGTCTCCTTTAACAGCTTATTCAATACCTCATGAGGACCTGGTGGTTTGCTAACATCACCCATAGGAAAATTTTGGGCCTCCCGCATACTCCTGCCGCAGATGTGCGGCAGACCTGCCGCAGGTTTTCTCATGCAAATTAGATTCTGTCGCATACTCTTTTAGTCTGATGAAAAGTCTACCCTTTATCATGAATATTCATATGCTACTTCCTTTTCGCAGACTTGCCCCGTACTCTTTCAGAATGATCAAGATTCTGCGGCAGAATATTATTTTTTCCCCCTTTACTGTGCACTGGCCCTGCCTGTCACATTCCCGCCACACTCTATCACAGAACACTCCCTGCTTTATATATACACCACCTAAATCTAAAACTTTTTGGTCACAGTAAGTGAAAAGTAGAAGGCCTACAGGTACACCTACAGTGTATACTGATTTCTTTCTTATTTAAAGTTTTTATTTGCATAATTATATACATATTCATAAGCTCCTGGAATGGCATACTTCCCGCACACGTTATGTAAATAAGATGATCTTTTTCTTGCCGCAGACTTGCCGTATACTAGTATGCCAGATACAGTCTGCCGCAGACGGTTTCTGTGGCGTACTAGTATGCGGCAAGTCTGCCGGAAACAGCATACTCCTGCGTACTCTTTTCCGCATGCTAATGAGCTTTCGGGAACACTACGGTAGGTAACAAGACGGTGGGTTTAATCGACCGTACTGGCCTCGCACTCGCACTACCGTCGTGACTTGTAAGCGCTTTCGCAGTCTGAGAAGACGACAGTGAATAGCATTTCTATGTATCTCCTCTTTATTTCTTCTTCTTTAAACCAATTCCTATGTATTTCTTTGTTTTGTCTTTCTGTTACCTTCTTTTCTATCATTTCTAATGTATTACTCTGTGTTGTCTTTCTTCCTTCTCTTCTATCATTTTTGTATGTATTTCTTTTTGTTTTATCTTTCTCTCCTCGTCTCTTCTATAAATTCTTATGTATTTCTTTGTTTTATCCTTCTTTCCTCTTCTCTCCTATAAATGCTTATGTATTTCTTTGTTTTATCCTTCTTTCCTCTTCTCTCTTATAAATTCTTGTGTATTTCTTTGTTTTATCCTTCTTTCCTCTTCTTTCCTATAAATTCTTATGTATTTCTTTGTTTTATCCGTCTTTTCTCTTCTCTTCAATCATTCCTTATGTATTTCTTTGTTTTGTCCTCCTTTCCTCTTCTCTCCTATAAATTCTTATGTATTTCTTTGTTTTATCCTTCTTTCCTCTTCTCTCCTATAAATTCTTATATATTTCTTTGTTTTGCCCTTTAACTTTCATTTCTGTTACATATTTCTTCCTTCCATTTGCGCTTTATCTTTGAAATGTAATTCTTTGATTTTATATACATAAAACATACCAAGACTATGCCTACCGTACTCATTCTACACCGTACGCTAAATCGCTCGACTACCGTCCTGTTTGGGAAGAAGACGGTAGCAAAAAGTGAGTTGCGCATGCGCAGTTCGATTTTTTTTCTCCGGAGAGCTACCGTAGTCATGCTACCGTAGTGCTCCGAAAGCCGCTTAATTTTAGTATGCGACAGCTGTGCGGCAGACTTTTTACTTTTCTATGGGCAAGCTTCTGAAGTAGCTTGAGAACCCCCTCAACAGTGATGGTTACTTTTTCTATGTTAGGGATGATGCTTGGTTCAAATGGAATTACAGATACATCTTCAACTGTAAAGACCAAGTTGAAATGGTCAACTAAGCAGTCCGCCTTTTCATTATCCGTGACCACTGGTTTTGAGTCTTTCTGAAGTGTCGGTATAGTTGATTTTTCCACCTTTTTGCTTCTAATATACTTCCAGAAAGCTTTGAATTGGATACATCATCTTCCATACTTGCTTTAACACACGTGGCTTCTGATTCCTTAATTGCCTTCTTAACATCACGTCGGGCTTCCCTGAATATCTCCCAGTCTTCCAGGAGGCCACTCTTCTTTGCTTTTCTGTGAAGTCTGTTCCGTTTCTTAATTTGCTGTTTCAATTTCCTTGTAATCCATGGTAAACTATTTGATGGACGAGTTACTTTAGTTGGAATGTTTTTATCTCTAAACTCAGTGAAGGATTTTTTTAATCACGTCGTAGTTGGCTTGCACAGACTGAGAATAGTCCTAGCTGTACGACTGTTTAAGTTGATGAATGTCCTCCCTCATCTGCTCATAATCTCCCTTGTTCACCAAGAATACCTTCCTCCAAGGTTACTTTATGATATCTGGTTTCAAGTTGGTTACTTATACCGGGTGAACGCCACAGGAATCAGTTTTCGTTGGAAAGTTAGTAAGCACAAGTTCAAGGGTGTTTGAAGTCGTAGAGGTGACTCTGGTAGGTTCATTTGTCATCTGTTGGAAGTTGAATTCTTCGCAGATCAACAAAAGGTGTTGACCATGAGAATCCCCTGGGATTGGGTCTGCTATACATGTATCTTGTAGGTTCATTTGTCATCTGTTGGAAGTTGAATTCTTCGCAGATCAACAAAAGGTGTTGACCATGAGAATCCCCTGGGATTGGGTCTGCTATACGTGTATCTGACTCCGGCCAGATGACATCAGGACACTTGAAATAACCAGTTAGACAAACAAAAGGTAACGAATTCTGATGATTGAATAATTTACTCCAATAGTCAATCAGTTTGCTTGGGGGTCTGTAAAAGTTTCTGACATAGAGATGCTTTGCATTTTCCAACTGAATACACACCCATATGATTTCACATTCAGTATCAAGTTCAGTACAGGGTAGACTTATAAGATCAGATCTACCTGCCATAATAACCCCGCCGCCCCCATGTATCCTGTCCTTCCTATTCACATGTACAGTAAGTGTGATGGAAAAAATTCCTGAGAACTTACTATCCACCTTTGACTCAGTAATACACACAATATTGGGCTGATGTTCATCAATTAGACTATGCAGTGCTGCTGTCTTAAACCATCAGCATGTACTGTCAAGATCTTAATGTTATGTTGCCTAGCTTCTGGTCCTGGATTTGGGTGCACATCCCTGCTGATCATAGGTACAATATACATAATATGGACAGCTTAAATCTTGGTAACATAGATGAAGAAGTTCTATCAATTACAAGTTTGTTGGAGCTACAATTTATTCCACGCAGAACAAGACATTCATTCCGCGTCTGTAAAAAGTATGTAAAAACCAAGATATTTTGAGTCGCACTGAGATCTACATATTTCAATGAGTTTACATGATCCCTCCTCAATCGCTCTGCTTACATACAGTTTCACACATCTCATTACCAAGTTTCTATGTTTTGCATTGGTAGTGTTCCATGGTCAATTCTTATTTCATATCCAGAGTACAAAGTCATAAGAGAATGGTTGGATCCTACCTTATTGAATCTCATTTGTTGCTCAAACCTGTCAAATGATGGGCATACGACGAGACCTTGCTCAGCGAGAAAGACGACAAAGAAATATCCTGCAAATCCTGCCATGCTACTCCAATCTTCATGAAATCTAGTTCCTCTTTACCAGTGGAGACTTTGATGATTATTATGTAAAGTGGATTTTACTGAATGGATATCATCAATCATGTTGTAAGCTGTATAGCATGGTATCATCATATCAACCCAGAGTATATAACATTGTCAATGTTTCTCAGAAACTACATACGCATATTAAAGCTTAACTTTCTCAATAAAAAATGTCTTTGTTGGCAACCTAAATGGTCAACTAGGGACTAGGTAATATGCATTAATGCCTAACCAAGGGGCAGTAGTGCATCAACTTGGTTTTGAATCAGAGCTCTTCGTGTTACAAGACTACTGCTATACTGACTAAGATAAACAATCTTTTCATAGATTCAGATTAAAATTATATTTGTCCCTTCGGAAATTAATTTTGTCGACATTACGTGACAATATCGATCCCCTTTCTCCTATTCTATTGTTGCAGGATCACACTTCAGAGTTTAGAGAGCAACTTTGAGACCAAACCACCGCCGTCTAGTCCTACCTCTAGTATCAGTCCTAGATCATTAGATGGAACAGAGGGTACACCACACCCTTCACCTAGAGATTCAGTAAGTAACAAACATAGCTCTAGTGTCAGTCCTAGATCATTAGATGGAACAGAGGGTACACCACACCCTTCACCTAGAGATTCAGTAAGTAACAAACATAGCTCTGGTATCAGTCTAGATCATTAGATGGAACAGAGGGTACACCACACCCTTCACCTAGAGATTCAGTAAGTAACAAACATAGCTCTAGTATCAGTCCTAGA
>CALNVZ010001721.1:3169356-3208529 GCA_940671915.1 Paracentrotus lividus
GGAACAGAGGTTACACCACACCCTTCACCTAGAGATTCAGTAACAAATGTTGTTCTAGTATCAGTCCTAGATCATTAGATGGAACAGAGGGTACACCACACCCTTCAACTAGAGATTCAGTAACAAACGTAGTTCTAGTATCAGTCCTAGATCATTAGATGGAACAGAGGGTACACCACACCCATCACGTAGAGATTCAGTAATTAACAATCCAGCCCTCTCACTTGTGAAATATGGATGAAACATTCATTCAGCAGTATTAAAATGAATATCATTTAAGAATACAACTCCTTAGCTTTTATAAATGAAACCTTGATTATATGAAGAGAGTCTTGCACGGCCGGACATCATTGTATTGACATTCTGTTGATGTTTGCAAATAAACCTGAGCTCTCATCTTTAGTTTCAAAATGATTCAGCTCAGAAATGTCCAGCGAATCTTTTTTTTTTTTTTTTTTTTTTTAATTGAGGTTAAAGAACAAGCCGTGACCTACAGGTTGCAACACAATAATAGTAAAATTATTTCAGCTAGGGCACCTCCAGTGGACTAAAACCCCAAAGTAATCATCTGTACAGTCATGTAATTGTGCACAAATTTGTCATATCAATAGTGCCCATGAGTGCATGGTTGGTTGCTTGGCTTCATTTCTGAACCATGAATACAGTAGCATACATATACAATAAGATAATGTGGCTTATAGCCCATCACCAGCTGCTATTATAACTGTTTCTGCTGGTCTTCCATGAGTCTGGGGAGAAGCATTCATCAAAAAGCTACAGACTGGTACTTATAGTTAATATTAATTTTATTTCTAGGAAGCAAATCTTTTGTCCATACTTATCATTGAATATTGGATTACCAATTTTTGGGGACGCAACGTAGTAATACTACAATTTACACATGTACCAAAATTGAAATTTAGATTTAAGATATTTAATCAGTCATAACAAATGCATTTCCAAGTGCAATATATTTAAAAGAGTGGTTATGTGTTATTATTTATAGAGTGAGAGCCTCCCCAGACCAATCTCTCTAAGATTCAGGGAGAAACTTCAGCTAAGCCCAGAGAAGATTATCCCAATAATGGAAGAGAAGGCAGAAGATGGCAAGCAGAATACAGATGAGGAGGTGGAGGAGGATGAGGTGGAGAAGGGAGAGATAGAAGGTGAACATGCCGGTGACCATGTGGGTGACCATGCGAGTGAGAGGAGAAAGGAAGAAGGATTGATTGAACACCATGGATCGCAGTCTGAGAAGAAAGAAGTTCAACAAGGTAAATTGTAGTTCAGAGTAAATACGTATTTATTTATTTATTTTTTTCAATTTAAGACTAGTGCCCTGCAACACAAAGACTTATGATTGATTTTCTTGGTAGCCTCATGGACTGGGTGCTTCAAAGTTGATGATCTTAATCGTAACCCTTTCCCTAACCCTAATCTTAATCATATTCTAATCCTAATCCATGACTGTACCTGCGTCCCAAATCAGGCTACTGAGATGAAATCGATCAAACTTTGTATCAATCGTAATAAAAGTCTTAGTGTTACAGGGCATATAGTTGTAGAATTTGACTAGAGTTAATCAACTGCTGGTTGTGATGTTTTTATGATTATGAATATCCATGTTTATATATTGCAATGGAAATTTTTTGGAGGACAGATTCATAAAAAATAATAACACCTTGACAATAAATACTCCTCCATGCTCCAGATTTTATTGTCCGAAACAAAGAAGAACGGATATTTGTTTTGCCCCTTTTCTCGTGGGCCCGGCACCCACATACTTCAAAGTATGTGTTTTAAAATCATTTCATGCTGATAGAATTTAGCCTGTAAATAATTGGTATTCCTGTTGATATTTGTAATGGTGTTTTACATGTATGTAGCGACTGATGTAATTCATAATATGGGCTTTATTTTGTCATTGTACAGGTAAATAGGGGTTACAGTCACTTAGGGTTGTGCTGGGTATTACAATGTTTGTTAGGAACAGTGTTGCGATGAATTGTAAAGGAGAGGTTATTTTCTGTTTGAAATATACTTTTTCAATTTGAGAAAACATTTACATGTTACAGGTATCTATTAGGAGTAAGATGAGCTGTTACACAGAGCCTCTGAATGCTATGTTAAAGATTTTTGTCTTTATTCTTTCTGATTGATATGTGATTGATTCTGATTGACATGTTTACTAGATACATCACTGAAAATATTTTGTCACCAATCAGTTATTTGATACTGTGTCAACTTAGAAACAACATTGACTGAAATACTGAGTGCCAGGATGACTGAAGAGAAAAAGATGGATAGCCGTGACAACCAGCATGCTCATCACAACCTAGATGAAAATCTCTACAACTGTTTACGCTGCGCCATGGAAACCATACAGATAAACACTGATGTTGTACCAAGCCCGTCAGATGATCCACATCCTGAAAGGTTTGTAAGTCATATTATGCCTCTGTGGATGCATGTCTGCAAAATCTACAGTCTGCATTAAATAAAATGAAACAAGTGCAGAAAAAAATATTTAGATTTGAAATCTTTTCAAACGATATGTGCAGGGGCCGCGGAGCCGGGAAAGGTGGTGTGCAGGGGACGCGGGTCGGCAAAGGTGGTACTCAGGGGCCACGGAGTCGGGAAAGGTCTTGCTGGAGAGGGATGAGGAGGCTTCGGCCTTCCCACTTTTTTCATCAAACATGTACAAAACACATAAATGACCTTTTATTCATGATTTTTAGCCTGTTCACCCCCTCTTCTTTCAAAAATGCAATTTGGCCCCTGCTGTGTACAATGTTGCGTGTACATTAATGTTGTATCAATTCGGTAAAAGTTTCAATAGTTAAATATTGTACATGTCATGAAATAAGTTGAATTTAATTTCTATTATCTTGATACAGAAGTCAAACAGAAAGAGAGAGAAATGGATCCATGGTTAGCCAAGTAGCAGAAGCCAATACAGCATCTACAGACAACCTTATTGTATCAGAGGCTCTGCACAGGTAACCTTTTATTTTAGTTTATGTAACATCTCCAGACAACCTTGATATATCAGAGGCTCTGCATGGTAACCTTTTACTTTTGTTCACATTGTAATCCGTACAGATGACACAAATATAGTACATATTCTACAGAGAGTCCACCCCTACATAAAATTTTCTCCTCACAACATTTTTCATCAAACCAAATCATATTTTATTTTTTCATAATTATCATCATTATCTTTATGTGATGTACAAGTAATATGTTATTACAAGAATACTTGTGTATGAGTGTTTCTACTTGCAAATGCAAGAATGTTGTTTGGTATATTTATCTTTGTATTATGTAGAACAAGCATATGAGTACCTCTGAAGCTTGCAGTGAAAATTTAAAGCATCAACATAGTAAAGATATTCTGCAATTATGTATGTGTACATGTAGTGCTTAAAAACAGAGAATACATTTTCAGAGAACTTGACATGATTATAACCTTGGTCATCCAGAATCACCAACAACAATGGGTGCATATTTTCGATTTTCACATTGACATTCACGCTGTGCAAAAGAGCATAAGGAGTTGTTCACTTGGTGTTCTGCGTGGGTTCATAATGCCCTAATTAAAGACTTTGTAACTTAATCCCCCGTTATGCACTGGTCCCAGCACACACTAATATTTTAGGGTTAAGCGAGGCTATTATTACCCTAGAGGCACATCCTGGAAGAGGGTGAGCTCACATCATGACTAACGCAGTCCGTTTGAGGACAGTATACCCCTACTTGCAACTCTATTAGTTCTCTTTTCCAAGTGTGACCAGGGACGTGAGAGGAGACCCTGGTGGGACAAACACCTCAACCAGATATCTATCTAAAAAACATCTGTTCCTTTGACCTCGGTCCAAACAGTGGTCACCCAAGGTCACAGCTGGGGGCCAATATTGTTTACATTAAACCATCAAGATGTCTGTATCGATACATTTTTATTAGTTTTTTATTCTTGTACTTTCCTTATTCCGAGGTCGATTTTCTTCGTTTGAAATTGAAAACGAATTAACATTTGATTTCTAAATATAATATGCCTGTGTAAACTTGAAATATATCAAATACAATCATTTTATTTTGAAGGGCCTACTCATAGGCAGAGCTACTATTACGTAACATCCCAGCTGTTGTTTATTATTTACCCCTGGCTCAATGCTCAAGCTGGCCTGTGGAGTTGTAAAGTTTGATAACAGGGATTATCTGGCCATGCAGGGCCGATAGTGCTTGGAAATAGTTTCAAACGAGGATTTTTTATAAGGGGGTATGGGACCTGAATACGGAGGGTCAGATCAGGTCTGCTTGCAAACGAGGGGTTGACGTAATGTGGTGTTTGATGCACAACCACCCCAGCACTCTATTGTTTATGAGCTTACATGGTGTTTGATGCACCACCACCCCAACACTCTATTGTTTATTGTTTTCTTTATTCGCGCTTTACATGGTGTTTGATGCACCACCCACTCAGCACTCTATTGTTTATCGAGCTTACATGGTGTTTGATGCACCACCCACCCCAGCCACTCTATTGTTTGATGAGCTTACATGGTGTTTGACGATGCACACCACTCCAGCACTCTATTGTTATGAGCTTACACTGGTTGTTGAGTGCACACCACCCCAGCATCTATTGTTTATGAGCTTACATGTTTTGATGCACTGCACCCCAGCACTATATTGTTTATGAGTTACATGGTGTTTTGATGCACCACCACTCAGCACTCTATTGTTATGAGCTTACATGGTGTTTGCATGCACCATCACCCCAGCACTCTATTTGCTTATGAGCTTACATGGTTTTTGATGCACCTGCACCCCAGCACTCTATTGTTTATTGAGCTTACATGGTTTTGATGCACCACCCACTCCAGCACTCTATTGTTTATGAGCTTACATGGTGTTTGATGCACCATCACCCCAGCACTCTATTGTTTATGAGCTTACATGGTGTTCGATGCACCATCACCCCAGCACTCTATTGCTTAGTGAGCTACATGGTGTTTGATGCACCATCACCCAGCACTCTATGTATGAGCTTACATGTTTTTGACTCACCTGCACCCCAAGACTCTATGTTTATGAGCTTACATGGTGTTTGATGAACCACCACTCCAGCACTCTATTGTTTATGAGTTTACATGGTGTTTGATGCACCACCACCTACCAGCACTGTATTGCTCTTATGTGATTACATGGTGTTTGATGCACACCACTCCATGCACTTTCTTGTTATGAGCTTACATGGTGTTTGATGCCCACCACTCCCAGCACTCTATTGTTATGAGCTTACATGGTGTTTTGAGCGCACCACCACTCCAGCACTCTATTGTTTATGAGCTTACATGGGTTTGATGCCACCACCACCCCAGCACTCTATTGTTTTATGAGTTTACATGTGTGTTTGATTGCACTGCCACCCAGCACTCTATTGTTTATGAGCTACATGGTGTTTGATGCACTAACACACAGCACTCTATTGTTTATGAGTTTACATGGTGTTTTGATGCACTCCACCCCAGCACTACTATTTGGTTTTATGAGCTTACATGGTGTTTGATGATACCACACCAGACTCTATGTGTTTATGAGCATCTACATGTGTTTAAGCACCACCACCCCAGCAACTCTGATTGTTTATTGAGCTTACATGGTGTTTGATGCACCACCAACCTGCACTTTCTATTGTTAGTGAGTTTACATGGACGCTGTTGATGCACACCAGCCCAGCACTCTGTTGTTTATGAGCTTACATGCGTGTTTGATGCACCACCACTCCAGCACTCCTATTGCTTCTAGAGCTTACATGGTGTTTGATGCCCACCCACTCCAGCACTCTATTGTTATGAGCTTACATTGGTTTGCTGATGCACCAACCACTCCAACACTCTATTGTTCATGAGCTTGCATGGTGTTTGATGCACCACCACCCCAGCACTCTATTGTTTATGAGCTTGACATGGTGTTGATGCACCACCACCCGCAGCACTCTATTGTTTATGAGCTTCATGGTGTTTGATGCACCACCACCCACACTCTATTGCTTATGACGCTTGCATGGTGTTTTTTCATGCACCACACACGGCCCAGCACTCTATTTGCTTATGAGTTTAATGGTGTTTCATGCACCACCCACCACCAGCACTCTATTGCTTATGAGTTTACATGGTGTTTGATGCACCACCACACCTGCACTCTATTGTTTATGAGCTTGCATGGTGTTTGATGCACCACCACCCCAGCACTCTATTGTTTATGGATCAACAGTCTTTATTTTAAGCAGGTATGGGTCTGGAATGGGGACACACTCAACTCATTCCGGATGATCTAATCTCCTATTTTAAATCCATGCAAAACACCAAGTGAATAAATCCTTACTACCTAAACATATATTATTTTAAAGTACATAGAATATGTATGATATAATTTGAGTGTTAATATTTGTGTTGTGTTTGTGTTTAATGAAGTGATTACAAGCAGCAAACCCCAAGCAGACCAAACACAGCTAGGAGTGCACCTGATTCCTCCAGATCACAGTGAGTGTCCCCCTTAAAAAATATGTATATATACTTTTATAATGGGCCCAAATCAAAGTCTCTATCAAAGTATTGAGATTTTTTTTTAAAATATATAGATTGCTAAGACTCTCTTCTACAATTTGACACCCAAAATGTTTTATGCTTGAGTTGACACTGCTGAAGCCCTGACAAACATGTATTAAATTTGCATAGATATATCTAAAAATTGCATGACTTAATATGTATAAATGAACATGTAATATGCATCACATCAAAATCAGACACAAGTCGCCAAGCAAATTCAGCACAATGTCGAGGAAATCAGCAAAATAATAAAAAATTTCTTATTTGAGGGAAATTTTTATTTTTTTTTTTAATTTTCAATGTTTTTTGTATGCTCTGTAAAAAAAAAAAAAAAAAAAAAAAAAAAAATGAGTAGAAATAATTATGGGAAAGTCTTTAAACATAGATTTTGTTGCAATCTTTGACTCTTTTATGGTGACTTGTGTCTGATTTTGATGTCATGAGTCACATATGAGGGGGAAAATGTACTGTGTACTTTGAATTACATTCCACTGTTTGTTTCTATGTTTATACAACATGATGTATTTTATATTTCAGTTGTGACTTCTACTATTGTTGGAATGTTTCACCTGAGCTTTTTTTATTTCCTTTCAAACTCTGAGTCAGATTGCTTTCTTATTTTTTTTAAAATCCTATACAGAGCTGAAGTGAAAGTGTTGGATCTGAATGTATGGCCAGATGCAGGGGTTTATACAGAGTACCAGAAGGAAAGGACTAAAGCTTGGGGAAACACCCTCAAAAGACCAAAGTCTTCTTCTTCAATTCGTAATAAGGGTTGGTTGTTCTCTTCATAGGAATTCATGTTTTCAAAGCTTTCATAGCTTTTAGTTCACCTAAATAACAGTTCCACAAACAAATTTAACCAAAATTTAACCATACTGTATAGCTATTCCCTCATTTACTCACGTTTTTGGGACTGAATTTATATCTTTTGTAGATTATTATCATTTTTGGTATTGTACCTATTTGCTTTTACCTCAGAGTGCTCCACATCCAGAGCATCTTCTGCTAAGAGTAGATCCAGCACACCAACCCAACCAGTCTTCATTCAGATGGGTAACCATTGGTTGGCAGGAGGACGAGATATTGCCTCATGGGAACGTATCAATAACAGGATGAAGACCTTCCATCCTCCAGGGTGGAAGGAGGGTTCCACTCCATCCTCAAGGAGACCAAAGTCAGTTGGACCTTACAAGTACAAGTAAGTCATCAAGTATTGATCATTCAAAGTACACTGAGGTAACAATGATTAGTTTACAAGTAAAGTTTGCAGTAACTCATCAATACTGTTGTTCAGATACATTGATATGATTCACTATGATGTAAGTCGTGTAAAGGACTGCAAAGTATTTGCACCTCATTGCATTCTCATCTCATTTATAATGATTTATCCTTTTCAGGACTTTACACTTTCTCATCAAGAGCTCTATTTTTTTTTCACCAAGACTCCTTTCTCTTATCAGCTCTTTCCAAGACTCCGCCAACATCACAGTAAACTGTTACCTCTTGAACATTGACAATTTACTAATGAGCCATCAAGCATTTCTATAATAATTGGGCACTACTTGTAATGCTAAATAAATGTTTATCAGTTAATGTTTGTCAGCATAAGCATCCCCAGTCCATTTGAGTATCCTGGGGGTGATTCACTAATGGCTAAAATCAATCCCAAATGGGATAAAATCAATTTTAGGATCAATAGCCATGATACATTTTCATATGTTGGGATTGATTTTAACTGTTAGTGAATCACCCCCTGATGCAACTTCCCACAAGCATTGTTTTGTGATGGAAAGCTTCATGCTAAATTTTAGTGCTAAAGTTACAGTATGCCTAATATGTGAAACGTAGTTAATTTTAGTAGCCATTTAGCAATATTTTTTCATGAGAATCAATGTACATACATGTATGCAGTAAGTAATCAATTGTGATGCATGGTTTTTAGATATCATGATCCGAAGAACATTGATGATAGGATGAATGTCTCCTCTCAGTATGTGTGAACTTGCATCATAAGCATTTATTTATCCATTGTCCCATTTTGTGGGGTAGGATATTTTATTCTTTATGGCTGCTTTCTTGACATTCCTTTCTGTTTGATACCAGATGTATTGTATCTTCTCCATGTGTTAATAGTACTAATCTCCCATTTTTAACTGGTTGAATAATGACCAATTAAGATTAAATTTTGCCTATGGGCATGTCATTTGCTGGTCTTTGAGCACTTAACCATTGGTTTGAACATCATTGTGCCAAGAGTAATGGTTGCAAACATGAGGAGGTATGGCCCAAACAGAAATGCTGGGGTAACCTTTTCCTTTTGGGAAGAGATATGAAAGTACCACGCATAAACGACTGTTGTTTACTTTCTGTAATAGACCAAGAGGTACGTTGATGCAGCGTAGAGCCAAATCAGCGGTAGGACCAAGGGAGAAGCCTCGTTACTATCAAGGTAAAGAACCACCTCTCACTCTTTTACCAATTCCTAATTAACAATTCTATTCATTATTTCATGAAAACTTGTTACATGTAGCAGGCCGTCAGATGTGCATAGCTGATAGACGTGGTATTACATTACTTAAGCTTTTGAATATTAAAGAGACTATTTATTAGTTGGATGTTGGGAAGTCTTGATGTGATCAATTCACTTGTGAAATTAGCAATCTGCCTAGTATTATAGAACCTCTACATGTATCTACCAGTTATGACATAGATGATGTTTGCCCCAAACTTCAAAGGTCATAGAAAACCACTGATGGTATTAAGAATGACAAGAATAGAACCATATAAGTCAAAAATAGATTTGCACAATGACATCAGGGGTTTCATATGATAAGTCTCCCTGTAAAGGTACAAATTAATATTTACATGTATATCCAACGTTAATGAGCTTGGATGATTTTAAATATAAATGAATGTACAATGGTAGTTTAGACATGGCCATATTCTGATAGCATAAAAGTTAACCTGGCTAAAGTTAACCCTAGGTTAACTAAATCCACATCCTAACCCCCCTCTGGTTAAGTCTATTGGTATTCTGATAGCTATTTAACAAAACCCAAGATTCCTTTAACTCCTGGGTTAAACACATTACGCATGCTCAGGTAGAGGACTCATCTCGAGCTGCGCTACCAGGTCAGGGTCGCGCAGCAGTGCACACGCACTCATGCAACAATGCAATATCGCGCCTTGCCAATCGTGCGCAGCCGCGCTGGTCTAAGGGCGGGGCAGGTTTTGGTTTGATTGAATGATTTTTTATTTTTATTTTTGTCAGGTATGCAATCCATTTAGTATTGAGGATTGGACGTATTTTAATCCATGACAGATTAAATCAATTCTTGATTATTTTTCATTTTTAAATTTTTTTATAATCCTTCCCCGCCCCGTTATCACAAAAGTTAACTTTAATTGTGATTGTTTTTAAGTGTGAAATGGCTGTAGTAATGATTGCCCAAAAATTAAAACGAGGCTTACCCTATTCGACTGGGGGGGGGGGTTTTCAATTTGACCCCGCCCCTGACAAAATACCCGCCGACTGCGCGCTGCATACGCTGCGAATCGGCAACCCGGCGTTTATGACTTTTTTCTTTCAGTGTCCCGCAACTTTTTGACACCAATTCCGAATAAAAATCGGACAGCTCCGTTGTTGCGTTACACACATTATGTATATCGCTTGTCAGGCCAAATGTGATCGAAATCGTATTTTGGCATTGCGTTTGTGTACAAATACTGCTTTTTTTCTTCAATTGCTTTAAACACTGATAATATGGTGTTTCTGAGCTTTGATTATAAATTCGGTCTTTATATGACAAAATACATTTTCAAGCCATAAAAATTATCAAAAAACAAAGAATAATAAGAAATAACCATAGAATACATAAGAAATTCATAAAAATAGAAAAACTAAAAGAATTAATTTGAAATTTCTTTGAATTTGTCATTTCAATACTGTTGTGTATGCTATTCAAGCAACTTTGTAGAAAATTTGGGCTTACATAACTATATTTATTATGAAATATTAACGTTTCAAGTAAAAAGCATCTAATTTGCTACGTGGTATGCATAAATTAGCACATAAATTAAATATGGTAAAATTTTCTTTCAAAAAAAACATATAGCGGCCACCTTTTACTGGTGCAAGGCGTTCTTGCAAATTCACGGCAGATCGGACATCCGCGGGCGCGCATCTCAGGCCCCCCGGATAGGGGGGTTCAATTGGACCCCACCAGTCAAATCTCCTTGAAAAATGCCCAGTACTGAATAGGGTTAACTACCCTGGTATTAAATTTTGGAGGATTTATACATAATAACCTGGGTTAAGCTAAAGTTGCTATCAGAATTGAAATTTAACACCAGGGTGTTAATTTTGAGAGTAGACGATTGAGGAGTTAAACTACCCTTAACCCTGGGTTAAGCTAAACCAGGCTATCAGAATATGGGCCAATATGTTTAAAAAGCAGTATCATAACAAGGATGGTAATTGATAGTAATACAAAAAATATAAAAAATAGTAATCATATTAAAGAGTAATAATAACAATCATTCCATACTAGACAGCAATGTCAGACGTGTTCACGAATGTAAATAATGTAATTCATCAACTGATGTAATGTGGAGGGTGCATTTTATTTTCCAACTGTGCAAAACCACTCCCACCCAAAAGTGATAATCTGTTGACATTACGCGATGTGTTACCTTTGTGTTGCCCAACTTGCTGCTTGTGTTCATAAAGGCTTCTTCATGTAGCAACAAAGCTGAAATATTCAAGAGGGATTCGTTGCTGCCAAGAAAAATAAACAACAAATTAAGCACTGACTGTTCATGTCCTACGTCACTGCTAGTGCTTTCAGTTCAGTCAGTGGGAAATTGATAATGCACTTGCCCTGCAGAAGCAGGCATTATCACTTGCACTGACTAAACTGACTAAAATGCGCTTAGAGTGACGTACGTAACTCATTAACAAACAGTAGAATAAGAATAATTTGATTGGATGTCTGTCACACCCATGTCAATCCTTGCTTTCATTTCAGACTCCTCCCATCCACCTCCATCCCCTGCATCTATTGATTTCACTCCAGCTGAGATTGAATATAATCCTAGTTATCTTCATCAAGCTCATCAACATAACTTCACTTCATCATCACGTCCTACATCAGCCGTCCGTAGACCTGCCACACCCCCATTTGGGGGTCCCAAAAAGCCAGCATCGCCACTTCATATGACTGTCAAGTTTATGTAACTTGTACAATTGTATTCATCAAGCTCATCAAAATAACTTACCACCACATTATCATATTGTCCTACATCAGTTGTGCATAGACATGCCATTACCCCTTTAGGGGTTCTAAAACACTGACATCATCACTCCATGTGATCATCAAGTATGTGTGATTAATGAAATAATATCAATTTCACCATCATAACTTCATTCTCATCTTGTCCCTAATCAGATGATACCAGCCCACCTGTACCCTTGTGGTGGTCTCTAAAACCTCAATCACATGTACTCTTTGAAAGTTTTCTAATTATATGTGTCAAATTTCTGAATAGATTGTTATTATTGTAAGGTGAATATGATTTACAAATGAACTGTGTAATTCGTACTTGTTACTGACTATTTCAAAAGCTGTTGCAAAAAATGATGTATCTGTAGACACTAGGGCCCTGTTACAATATTATTGTAACTTTGTCACCAATGGTAACTTTCATGAAATACTGCATTTTGATAACCTCTTGAGCAACATTACCATGGTAGGTACCATTAATGGCAAAGTTACTTCAGGAGTATCTGTATGCAATGGGGACCTGGATTGCATAAATTTAATTTAGGAAAAATATATAAATTTTGATTGAATTGAGAGACATAACACTATTCCAAGCAATCATTCTTGGGCATGTTGGCGCAATCAGTAGAGCATCTGCCTCATGAACAGGAGACCGTGAGTTCAATACCCAATCGAGTCATGCCAAAGACTTAAAAAATGGGACCCTCTGCCTTTCTAGCCAGGCGCTCAGTATTTGGGAATGGAGAGGGGTTATAATAACATTATGTCATTCAGGGCCCACTGGGAAAACAGTGCATTAAGAGCTGAAGTGGCTCCCATCAGTACATAAGTTAATATCATTATATTATTATTATTATTATTATTATTGAAAAGTTGCACAATTTGTGTTCAGATTATGTTTAATGTGTTTCATAGACCCATCAACCCTATGCAGTAGTAGTTATAGTGTTTGTAGTGTTAGTGTAGACCTACAAGGGAAAGCAAATTATATCCTTTACACTTTTTAGCAAGATGTAATTCAAGATCCTTGAAACTCAGAGGTATTACGTCCATGAGTGAATAAGGTTTTGAGATTAAAGCTATGACATATAAAACAGATCACTGAAAATTTGAACAACCAAGAATGCAGGAAGTTAGCCTTTCTCCAGGGTACAACACCTGATCACCATGCCAACATGGGTTGATGGTGCTCAGGCTAGAGACTGGTTACATTCATGTCATGATGTCTGAAACACATAGACAAGAAACCTGCTGAGGTTAGCTAAAACCTAACTAGTTAACCCGTTGGGGACTGAGCCCGAATATATTCGGGTTGACGTCTATGGGAAATGTGTGTTGTACTAGCCAAATCAGCTCGTCTCCAACTGGTTAACAATCTCGTCATTTTGAAACCAATCTGTTGAAATTCTTCAAGCCGCTCTCTGGTAATGTCAAATAAATACATCACTATCTCATTTAAATTTTCCTTGATTAAAAAAAAAAAAATTGTATTTTTTAATTATTTTTTAAATTTTCATAATGTACTATTTCAAACAAAAGCCCTACAGGTATCAAGAAGTAATTGTTGGGCATACAAACATATATTCTTGGGGGGTATTCTAGGGAGATAACCAAATAGATCAATCATATTAATAAGTTAACCTAAGACACCTACATTGTACAGGTAAAGACAACATTTACTAAGTTAGCAAATATCCTTCTTATAACTAATGCAGAAAGCAACAAATATGTTTATCTTTGATTTTAGAATAAGTCAACTTTGATTGTCCTGGCTTTGTTTAAATATCTCACCAACATTTATTTTATAACATTTTAAAGCTCCTTTTACATTGTGCAAATAATACATAAAGACAAGAAGATGTATATTCAAATGGCAATTAAGGCCATTGTCCAATGCAGTCTGAGAAAAGTACTAAAGGGCATTTGTGAAATTCAATTATGGTACAAATGTAGAATACATTGTACCCCCTCTGGCAAGGTTGTCATAATTTGTCAATTGGATTAATTAAAGTATTATTTAAAACAGAGTTAACTTATCAATCAGATAAATATAATTGTAAAAACCTGGAACCCACCTTTGATGTGACCATCATGATTTGAACCTTAGTCTAATCAGAGATAGTTTGTTAACAAATACAGAAAAAAAAACTTAGTTCCTATTACTGTTATACCTCCTAATCCCTTGAGAAATCAATGCCCTTTTAATTTTACCGGCAACACCCAACTATTGTAAGAATGTGTAAATTATATTCATTTCTTTAATATATGGAATATTCATTGTATATTTGTGTGCAATAGATGATACAATTTTTTTTCCTTCTTATTTTATAAAAGTATGTTACAATATGTTTGAAATAATACTTTGATGATTCCCCTTGTCAATCAGAGTTAAAATGTATTCTTCAATCAATTGATAGAGAATTTCTTCCCATTTTGTATTATATCAATCCCTTTTAAAACTATTTGAACTGTTCTTATAATTCAGTGTTACATGTATCTTGTATTTGAAATACTTATAGATCGATTGTGCAATGTTCATGTACAAATATTTATTTAGTTTGATTTGATTTTAAATGTAGATACCTTAAGGGGTAACCAGATACAGACTTTGAATTCTGTATATTAAGTTCTTTCATACTGAGCCTTTATTTCTAATTATATTACACAGTGTACATATGTTGGATTTTCCCCCTCTGACTGTACATTGTATATTAAACAAGTATAATTCAAATGAAATTCTATGGAATACCAATTCCAAATTGATTTGTTCTGTCTAAACACTCGTTTCCAAATTACCAAAGAAGCAATTTGCTGTAAAAGTTAATGTACATTACTAGTTTTATGAAGTTTGTTTGTCTATAATCAAAGAAAAATCATTGCTTGTGGAAAAGGTAAAAATCATTGCTTGCGGCAAAGGTAGATACATTGTACATATTCACATTATTCTGTAGAACTCATGTTTATTGGCTTCCAAACTACAGTGTGTTTCAAATAAAAGGTAATCCATTTTTGGAGGAGCCATATTTCCAGCTAATCTATTTTTGATATTTATTTCTATCATATAATTGAAGGTGAACTCTTCAGCTTTACAATGATATCTTTCTTGAATCACAAATCTAATGCATAATTGAATAAATTGCAAATGAGATTGGTAGGTACAGAGTCCATTTTTCCAAGTTCTAAGAAAACGAAAGAAGACTGAGTGAATGATGTCCCTGCTGTCCCAGATCAATGAATAGGATTTTATTGCGTGCGATGACGTGTGACTACTTTGAAAGCATCCACTCAGGCTTTCATCCTTTGAGAAAAACTTGAAAAAAAAATTTGATTTTGCACCTGACACCTTCATTTGCAATTTATTCAATAATGCATTACGTTTATGATTCAAGAAAGGTATCATTACAAAGGTGAGGAGTTTGTCTTTAATTATGTGATAATAATAAATATCCAAAATGGACCAGCTGGGAATATGGCTCCTCCAAAAATGGATTACCTTTTATTTGAAACACACTGTATAGCTACATGTACATATGTTCACCTTTGAGAGTATTCATTTTGTACACAGGAGGTTTACAACTTAAATCTCTATCTTGTACAGATAAATCACATTCAGTTTATTAAATAAAGAGTGACACTTTACACATGTAACACAGGTTTTGTTTTGTTTTATGTCTGTTATGCAATATTCTCTATTTATAATGATGTAAACAGTACAAGTAATTAAAATTTTAAGGGTTGCAATACGTGTATAAATAAGTGCTGTCCTATTATAGAAAAAGCGTTTTGGAATAACTAATGGCATTTTCTTGATAGTTTATCTACGTGAGCATGTTAGCTATGAGTAAAATATATCTCTAATATGAAAAGCTGATTCTCTAATAATTCTTTATCACATGAGCTATAACTGAAATATGCAGATCTGTCAGAGAATAATAAACACCTAGAAAATTTTCATTAAAAAGAAAACCAATGTATAACCCTAAATTATTATACATATTCTGAAAGAGTAAGTTATCCCACTTCTTATGATACCATTTTTGTATGGTACGTGTTTATGCTTGGATGTGCACGACGCATTGTTTGCCAAAATATAATTTTTGAATTAAAGTGGGGATAAAATCAAAACGACAAAAGCTAACAAAAAAAAAAAGTCCTCCTGATTAGAATAGCACAATTTTTTTTAGCAAAGAGGTTTTGAGCTAAATTAGTTGGCAAAGGTGTTGTTACACCTATAGCGCTTACACTCCTCATGAAGACAAGATAGATCTGTAGAGTCAAACATGAGAGAGCTCACCTCTAAGACAAAATAGTCACTTTATCAAGTATAAAGAGGCCTTTATAGGTCTGCAATTAAGTGACCATTTACTCTTTGATGTGTGCTCATTCATTGATTACTTGATATAACAATAACCCTGCCAAATTATTTGGCCTAAAAAAATGTCCTCAAAAAGATATGCTCTTTTGTTACCTTTTGTTTTGATTTTACCCCCACTTTTGCACAATTAGAAATGTACATGTTGGCAAACAGTGCGCCTTGCGCATCCAAGCGTAATCACATAACTTACAAAAATGGTATCAGAAGATGCAGGAGAAATTGATAATGAAAATATTAACTGGCTTTTTTTCAGGAGATACATATATTTCCCTCACAAGACAAGACCCATATTGCCCTCATCTTTGACTCGTGGCAATATGAGACTTTTTTCGGGAAATATAATGTGGTATCACCCTCAGGGCCAGTCAATATTATATTCATGTAAATGTCCACTCTATTGTCGATAATGAACTAGTTTTATTAATGATACATGTTGTACTTGAACCACTCATGGTTGGTAGTCTCTATGTCTCAACAGCTCATGGGTTTTATAATTTTCAAGTTCTCTCTTCTGATTTTTCTCAGACTCGTGCTTTATATTTCCATTAGGCTACACATGTACATGTGTATACAATTTTCTCTCACTCTCTTTCTCTGTCCCATCTCTCTTTTTTCAATCTCTTTCCCTATACCCCTTCAAACTTTTTTAATTTCTCTTTCACACTTTTTTTCTCCACTTCCACATTGAGTTTTACAATCTTTTCAATTTTTGTTCTCACGCCCTTGTTTTTTCTTTTACTCCATCAAACATTTTTCAAGATCTTTCTCCCCTTCTCTTTTTTCAATCTCCCAGTCAAACTTTATTTTCTGTGCTACATATCAATGCTCTCAATTTTCTCTCACTTTCTATTTATCCAGGGCCCATATTCCATAAACAGCTTGAGCAAGAAATTTAAGCCTTTTTTTCTTATCTTTTGGCTAAGACAAAATTCTTAGCCAAAATGCGCATTCCGTAAACCAAGAATGGTTAAGAATTTTTTCTTAATTTAAGACATTTGGCTTAGCCGATGTTGACAGTTTTTTTTTTTTGAAACCACAAACTAAACATGACAACATTAATCAAATTCTTTTGAAATAATCAGATCTAATAATAATAATCAAATCTGCAATGTGAAAAATCTTAAACTTTTAAACAGTTTAATTCTGAGATATATACTAAATAGTAACGACATCCATAAATTGTTACAAATTTATTTCAGAACGGAAAAATGACACTTATATATATATACCCGGTAAGCGTATTCTATACAGATCGCGTAGGGCATAAGGCCCTTTGTTGCGCGCAACTATTTTTGTCATTTTTCTTTTGCGCGACCATTGTGACGTGATAACAAGTTAACATTTTTGCTTATTTTTTTCTGAATGCAGACAAAGAGCCCAACATGTATGGAATATGGCTAAGGCATTTTTCTTATCTTAGACAAAATATCTTAGAAAAAATACTTAGACTTAAGACAAATACTTAAGTTGTTTATGGAATACGGGCCCTGGTCTTAATATCTCACTCTACATGTATCTAACCCCCTCTCTCTCTCTTCCCTAGTCCACATTCACTGAACTTGACCTCATTATATCCTCCTCCAATCTACTCAAGTCATCTCCTGTATGTATATTCAAACTTAGTTTGGATTTTTTTTTTTTCAATATAGAACAAGAATAGTTTTAAATCTGTAATATCGTCGATTTGGTGGGAATGCATTAAACTGCTTTGCAATAAAAAAAAAATATTAGTTATCTTAAAAGCATCATTTAAAATCCATATGTTGGTATAATATTACTACAGTTTGCACAATGATCAAGACATAAAACTCAATATTATACTTGCAGCAGTTTATTTACCATATATTCAAAATATTTAAATACATATTTTTAATGACATGAAATGAACGTACATGTAACATTCATAGATACATGTGTACATGATTTTTTTTCTAATGTAATGAATTGGGAGTTAGTTCTTCAATATGCAGACATACATATGTATGGCTTAATGAATTGGGAGTTTAAGTCTTCAATATCGCAGCATACATATGTATGCGTAATGAATTCGGGAGTTAAGTCTTCAATATGCAGCCATACATATGTATGTTTTAAAGAAAAATGTTCCATTCATGAACAAAAATAAAATTGCATTGTTTTGTTTTTTAATAAATACATATAACTGACGTTAAGTTTGAAGTTTTGTTTGTTTTTCTGCTCAGAATAATGTTTCGGAAATTTATGCCTTTAAAGACATTCATCACCAACCAAAGGTCTCTGATATAACCAGTTTGAATTCTTTGAAGAGGACATATTATGCCATGAATAGTAGTTCCATTACTTGAAAAACATAGAGTGGCAAAAGGAATAGATATTCTTTGGTTTTTCAGATTTCATTCAACATTTCTTGTTCATATTTTTTCATGTTTCATAAATGTGTTATGAATTATCATTAAATTTACCAAACATTTTAAATATCTACAAATCAAAAATCTTTCCGTTGTTAGTACGGCAAAAGAATAGTATATGGGAAATCGAATTCAGAAGCGAACATGAGGGTTTTAACAAAACTGGTATCAATATGAAACGAGTAATTTCGCAATTCGTGCGAGACTCTCCGTACCATGCAACTGACACCAAACACCATTCGTAGTCAACCCTGGCCATTAGCCTAGTGGTGGATCTGTGCTTCCAGATTACCCGTGGGAAGCATTAAGTTCAGGTCACGATGTCCAGTCTGTAGCCAGCTTAGGACCCAATACAGAACCGACACAGACATTCAAAAAAGATTTGTGCTGTGAATATGAGAAGTGCAGTTGTACAGAATTCTTTGCTACATGTAGCACTGCTTTGTAATACAGTTTACGGTTAACATTCTATAATTAATTTTTAACCGTCTGTGTCTTTTCAAATGTGAGCCAAGAAAATTATTTATGCCCTTACATGAATCCAGATTTTATACATTATATGTAATAATTAAGGACAAAATTTCAGCACATTGAAATTAAAGATATGAATGTTGATAAGCTTCATGGGAAGATTCCTATATATTATTTGTTAACCTGTCAGGAGGAATAGGAAGTTTGATAAATTTGTCATGAAACATGAAAGGTAGTATTACTTCCAGTGAAATATTCATGTTTGTCTCAACAAGTCACATTTACTATTTTTCCTGAAAATGGTCCTGAAATCCTGGCAGGCATACACACTTTATTTTGAAAGTTGAGTTGATGACCACATTACCACGTGTAGCCTTTGCAAGTTGCATAGTGTCCTCTTGGGTATGTCTAAGACGGTCAATTTGCCCACTCCCGCTGTTCTTCTTTGTCGAATGATCTGTTGGTCCGAGGTATTGACTCCCAAGAAGGTGAATCTGTGCTCTTCTTATTGAGAGTTGGTATGATGAGAAACATTTGAAGATGATCCTTGACGATCAAGACGTTCCTGGACAGCTTCTCTGTGTGTTAATGTTGAACAAATCGTACAATATGTGTATCCCTCCTCCTGCAAAGCCAACTGTCAAAAAAGAGAAAGGACAATTAATTGACAGCTGTGATGTAAAATGGTATTAGATGTATAGGCATACTCTTCAACCTAAGTTCTATCTAGACCCTGCATTTTGTTATTACTGGATCCAGGTCTGAAGCACATGATGTGAGGGAAGTCAGTGGTAATGTATTCCATTATAAAGGTATTGTTCAATAAGGCTCTATGTTGTGATATTGCAGACTAAAATAAAGCAGTAAGACAATTGTTTGATGTTTTTAGGGGTTTTGTCGTTTTTGTACGTACTCATTTAAATCTTCATCCAGTAATCAAGGAACAATATCTTGGCAGCTTCACTTGCGGAATGATAGCTGGCAGCCACTGAATAGCCTGCATAGCACTAATGGGCTTAACTGCGGATTCCAGGCCTGTCTACACCGCTGAAAGCCACCACATCCACACTGCTGTCCATCAATGACCACAGAGTGTATGAGGTTGTGGTCTTCCATGGATTACCGTCTCCACCATATGAAGCTCAATTCCAAATTGACTTCGGATGACTGATGGAAGTGTCAGCTTGGAACTCAATCTGTTAAATGATGGTCTTAGAGGCTGTCCTTGATTACACTTGTCTCTCACCATTGCCAGCATTTCAGAACAATGAAGATGATGTCAAGCAGAGCTTGTTGCTCTTTCCATTCCTGTGTTTTATCACCAACAGCTTGCAGTCCACTGTAAAGACCAAAGCAATAATGAATGACGTCATGGGTATGACTCTTTTAAATCTGTAAACAGAGTAATTTAAAAATTCAAATTTGTGGGGGGGGGCTTCACTGCAAATGCATGGACGACTATACATTTTTTTTGCAACATATTACTGGAGAACAGGAGATAGCATATGCATTATCTAATTTTATAATTTTTAAGTTTGATTTTTTTCTCTGCACTCATGCATTGTCTTCCAGTTTAGGGAAGCACTGGTCAAATAGTGCAACAGATTACTTCAATTCGGATTTATATGAGGCTTTTGAGTATTCTTCAAAATGTGTTAGTATTAGTAACTTACAGCATTCAGGATCGTAGCTGACATTTCGGTGCATCTCCTTGCCAAAGTGACTACAGATTGGTCCTCACAGGTAGGTTCGCATGCCTTTGTCTGCTCACACAGAAGTTGTAGAACTCGGTTTGGTTGATATCCTGGAATGTTTCATTCAACATTGAGCCGTCATCAAGGAACATGTCTTGCATTTCTCAGGGATGGATCTGCACCAGCCTACTGTCGATGGAACGGTGTTCCTTGGCATATCATATGGAGATACATCATAAGCTGAATAACTCTTGCAATGTCATTGGTGATGTCACCTCTGAAGGACAAATTCATTGTGATGTTCTGTGTCTAGGGATTGCCAAAGAGACCACGAGACTTTCCGTGGTACCAACCGCTCAGTATTGGAAGAATGCATAGGTTGGTTCAACATTGACAAGAGAGAGCATTGCCCTTGGTTGAAGTGACATTGACCCATGACCCCTGGTTTGTAATGGTATTTCCTTGATGATTGGTGTCTGGTAGGGTAGCTCTTGTACAGTTGGTAGTCCATTGATATTGATACAGCCATTTCATCCATCAATGGCGACATCAGTGTTGCGCTACAACAAGGGTATGCGCTTCTTTTGAACCAAGAGAGTGTAAGTTGCGATCGTTCAAAGTCATGGGCAAGAACGTATGTTTGTATGTTCATTGACATAGATCTGAGTACTGTACACCTTACCATCGGATGCATGACATGGTTTTCTCCAAGATCATGGCAGTGCTGAAAGAAAAAAATGTAAGACAGTTTGTTTTTTTCTTCCATAAAGATGGATAATTATCAAAATCAGATACTTTTAACAGAAATTTAATCAAGCTCTAAATTTTCTCAGATTATATTAAAATGTTCTTTAATATATACTGGATGGCCTCATCTATATTATTATAGAATTGTAGGTGACAATATAAATCTCTAATATTATGGTTGCAAAGAATTTCTTGCCAGTACAGTATTTAGAATGCCAAAATCCAGGTTTATTATCAAACATTGTAGTTGTACACAAAGATCATTCAATTCATATTGGGGGCATTTGAATTGATATTTCATGCCACTGTGTGTTTAGTACATGTTCAAATTATATTTCTCTCAATTTTTCAAGTATTAGAGAAAAAAGAATTCTGATTCCATATTTTTGACAATGTTACTCACATTTCCACCGGGGAGTAGACGTTCACTGTTCTAGAGGAAGGATTTTCAACAGGAATACGGAGTTCTTGAAGGACTGCAGAACCTTGTTGATATATTCATTAAATTTGATCCTAACTTCACGTTTGAGTCCTCAATTGTCATCCTTGAACTTCTGGTATGTTCTGGCCAATTCTCTTTGTAGACCTGATGTAATCGAGTACCTCGGTCCACTTCTCCTTGGCTTGTTCTTCAGAATCTCGACCTTGGCCATGATGTTTTTCTCGGAGGACAGTGGCATTTTGCTTGAGTTCCTCGAAGATTACCTTTGCAAGCTCATACTGAGCAAGAACTTGGCGTTTCAGCTCGGGTATATTTCTCCACGATGATTCTCTCAGCTCGGGTATTTTCTTCGATTAGAACTCTCCTCCACTCAGGCAAGGTCTCGTCCTGAACTCATAGGCCATCTGTCTCAGATGTCAGCACTCTGATCCCTGACAAATATTGTCAAGTTAGCGATCGTCTCGTTGATCATGGCTTGATCTCATCCTTCCCATTTGGTCATGGATTTCATCTCTTTCTCCATTGAGGTAGGCTTCCATTCAGTTCCACTTTTGCTGGTAAATGCGTTTTCTATTAAACATTTGCTGGTAAATTCTTCTTCTCTCCAAAGATTTCCTTGTATTCATCAATCTTCTCTTGGATCTTGGTACGGATTCTTCTAGTTTAGCACGGAAGGCCTCAATATTTTCTTCAATCATGGGCTTTTGCAATGGTAGTAGTCATTCACCATCTTGGTGATGTTTGTTGTATCGCTCTGTCATGTTGACACTCAGCTCTTGCAAAGTGAAGTTCAACTGTGAATCTTATCCTGAATACACAGAGAGAGGTGAAACAATGAAAACGTGTCAATTGTTTATACAATGTAGTTCAACGACAGAATCTACAGTTAAAATTGTGTACAGGGAATTCCTCTATTTGGAAATGGAAAGGTAAGTTTAATCATCTACTGCAGCCTCTGTAGTTTCAAAAGATGACACTCTGATTGAAATAAAATCAAGCCTACCCTTGGTGTGAGCAATTACATATATACAATTATGCGGCTCCCAAAATAGGAACTCGCTCACACTTTCTATTAGGGAATCACCCAGCAAGTTAATATGTTCAAAACTCGACCTAAGACTTATCTTTCTAGTAATACTCTTTGAAATGTTTAACTATATTGTTCTGCCCAGTAAAATATATTGCCTCTAATGTCTGCGCAATAAATACTTTTATATATATTTATTATTATTATTACCTTAGTTATTTGAATCTGGCTGTGCTCAGTCTTGGTACTGTCCTAAAGCTGGTCCAGTTGAAAGGATGAAGATGTTCATGGCAAAGCTGTGGTCATCTAGCGGCCAATGGCACTTGAGTGTATCCCTGATGAAGTTACGGGTACGGTTCATGGCTGCCTGGTGAACAAACGTATGTCGGATGGCTTGTCGTGGTGAAAAAGGCCGACTCCGATCCCACAGGTGAGGATGAGACCGTCCGTTAATAGTCGTCTACAACTGCAATCGGGTAGTGGAGTCTAAAGGAGGGTGGTTTCTAGTCATTCATGGTCTTGTTACTCCGGGTTTGTTGAGGGTAATGGTCATCGGATCGGTCGACGAAGAGCTTTATAGTTCACATGCACTCTGTATATCTTAAGATCGAAACTGACGGCGCTGTGTGAATAAGAGATTGGCCTATTCCATGATCAAAATGCGAGTCGTGTAAATGGTGTATTTGCCAATGCCTGTGTGTGTTGTTTTGTGTTTTGATTTGATGTGTGCCATGGTGTCCGTTCAACTGGGGGTAAGGCAACAAAGAGATTAAGCACCCTCCTTTTGTGGATTATCCCACTTCGCTGGAGTAGCCAGAGAGTAGGCGGAATTAGGGCCTACCCATTCCTTAAAATCAGAGTATTGTAGAGCAATTCACTTATTATGCATTAAGCAACAAAAAACTAAACTTTCGCTCTATTATTTAGATGCCCAAATACACAACAAATTTATAAACATATCATAACTTCTGATATAAACAATAAAAATCTCTAACAACAGATATGGTTATTTAAAGTACGCTACCTAATCCCATAAAATTTGTGAGTTTGTCTAATAAAAAGAGGCTGTTATATAAAAAACAAGAGCCTTTCGGTTGGAAATGGTGTTTGGAAAGGCTCGAGTTTCATTTCTATCTTCCACCTATTTGAGTACATTGGTATGTTGTTAAAGTGCATATAACAATAAAAGTTTGTTAAAGTATCAAGTACTCATCCTGGAGGGAATAAAATAAGGGCGGAACCCAAATATAAATGTAAGACCCGGAAGTAGACACTAGTGGAGAAAGATATTCGTCAACTGCCTAGTGTAGTAGGTATGGAACCGTATATCTTGTCTTAGCATATGATGTAATCACCTATCAATGAGTCTCGCCCTGGGATGAGGTGAAGCTTCCTCTTAAGCAAAATCTGGATGGAATTCTGGAATGAATATGTTATGAAATATTAAAACACCAATAAGATCTCAGTTGGACTATACGAGTGGTCCACCCACCAGCGGATGTCATAGTCCCCGTCATATTATTGACCTAGGTCCCTTGGATGTCCCTTGATTTACTCATGTACGTAGGCTAATAACAATATATACATAAGATTATATTTATTGCTGTTCCAAGTTGCATTATCGTGTGTAGACAAGGGAAAGACGGTTCGAGCAGCCGTCTTAAAAAACGAGTTGACAATAAAAATTAAATATCTGGAAGAGGATTGAGAAAAGTGTGGAGGTTCCGGAATTCCCAACTGCTGTAGAATACTGCAGAATGATACTCCACAGCTTTTATATTTGTGCCGCGTACGAGACCGGCGAAGAATTCCATGGGACGCTACAGGATTCCGGTACTCGTCCGCGCCGATCCCTTAATTAAAGGGAACCATTACATTGGGAATCCAATCAATGGACCCTCAACAATCTCTACGTGGTGTTGCAATGTCCTTGGGAGGTTCCAAACTCGTGACACTATGGCCAGAATATCCCTAGTACGTGCGCTCCGCATGTCCAACATCTTGGTGCTCACCTCACCTCAGGGCTAGGTGCCTTGGTAATGAAAGTTTTGTGCGTCCCAGAATGGAATGTGAATCTCTAGTTTGCCTATTCTATGTAGGTCCTTTATATGTATATCATCAAATTATTCCCATAGAACCGGAATCCCAACGGACCATCTTGTGGGTCTCTTGGTGCTATGATTAAGGCACCAAGATCTTTTTGTCTCAGCCAGGTATGTCTCATGATATACGCTTTTGGTTGAAACCTCTCCATGCTGTGTGGACAGATCGAAGGCATTGGCCAAAGATCAATATATGGAAGGACCACGATGATTGTTTATGGTGCCAAAACACGGTCCTTACATCAAGAGTGCTTCGTGAAGTATGAGTCTTCTTGGTTAATGATGAGTGGAAAATACCACTTCCCAACCTTATAGTGGAGTGCAGAGATGAGGTGTGTAGAATTATCCCCATCATTAACAGACATTGATAGGAATATAGTAATATCTTTTCCTGATCATTCGTATGCTAAATGCTCGTAAATTAGTGAGGTTTATTAGTTCTAGGTTCTTGTCATTAAAGTTCAAGTTGGCCCATGGTTCAGAATGTTGCTACCTTGTGAATGTTGTACATTATGTGTGTAGAACAATTGCTCGGGATTATCGAGTTTGTTGGGAAGCTAACACATAGCATCTTTCCATTAAGTTGAACATAAGAGACAAGAAATTAGTCCGTGTTATCCCAAGATCCGTTGAATTTCCAAAATACCTAACTCACAACAAATTTACCAAAAGTGTAATTTATTAGATAATATTTACATTATTGGAACATGTAATAACTATGTGAATTTAGTGATCACAAATTACTCTTTTCCAGGATTATCTAGAATCTATATGCTCAACGGTAATTATTTAATAGTGATCATATTTCAAGGTAGTCATATTTTCAAATTTTTTTTTTTACAGCACCTTTCCAGACGTAAACTTGTTTTTTACGAAAAAAATTTGAAGAAGTTATATTTACTATGAATAGGGCAGAATTTGATTAGTGTGTGTAGATAACGTAAGTATCTTGGTAATGAACATCGGCCAGGACCAAATCCGTTACAGGACTAAGTTAGAAGCCCCATTTTGGAACTGTCTCTAAAGGTTGTATAATGGTGATCAGCTATGTTAATGGTACCAAGCTATTTTAAGGTCTATTCTTACTCATCAAAGGATAATATACCCACTGTTTTACAATAATATCATCTAATGAACTCACGCTTCTATAAGGTGAACTTCTAAGGGATGATAATTGATAAAAGCTAAGTCATGATGAGATCATAAATATTTGGTTTTCTTAAAGCGTTTAAAATACATTGTTACTGTTACTTATTATGCTTTATTACAAATTATTTCAACTATTACAGTTTTCACCGGATAGCATCCCAACCTGGGATTAAACGATCCTTTATGTGGAGTCGCATGGTACTCTAGACCCTCGAGTTTATCGCACGTTTTTTTTAGTGAAAGCTATAGTTTTCTACTTATCATTGGCTGAAGAAAAACAGATTTCTCTAATAAGAACATACAGGTATTATCTAAAGGAAAAAGTTGCTTGCCCGTAAAATGTGGAACATTTGATACCTTTCCAAAAGTCTTCATTTGAGTTCCAAAGGTAATCTATCCCTTATATATCATATGTCTGTGATAGGTGTGGCGTCATTAGATGCATTGAATCCCAATGAGTATTCACACAGTGTGATACAACTCCTTATGCGCGGACGATAAATTAGTGATACGAAATGGTGATTCTAACTTCTGTTTAAGCATGGTTCGGAGCCTTGACCAGGATATATGTCGATATTAGGCAGACACGTTTATATCTCCAGACTTCTGTGAGTATGGACGATGTCCGAGGCATTCCTAAGTCGGTCCGTGCAATCATCTTTGGCTTGAACCTTGATCTTAATTCTGAGCCTGGTATTACAGCTATCTTGTGGTCTTCAATTTTCGTGCCCACAGGCAAGGGCTACTATTTTCCTGTGCTTTCTGTGAGTTACGGCCTAAACCGTAATAGAAACAGATCGGTCAATGGTGGCTCTAAGCTCCTTTAAGTTCTCTCCCGAGACATGTCAGAACAGGAGTCAAGTAGAGCGGACGGATGCGGTTACAAGTATCTGTGCCTGCACGAACTCTCTAAGGAACCCCTTGTGCGAGGTTGAACCTTTAATCTATCGTCGCACTAAGCACAAATTTTACTGCGTTATAACTCCAAATTCTCCCACTGTTCACATCTGGATTTGTAGTGTACTTGACTTGATTATATCGAATCTAAAGAGGGTCTATTCCATTCACACCAATAGGTGACGGATGAGTCCTGACAGGACGAGCTTTCCATTTCAAAAGTAGCCGTGTTTTCTTCCGCAGTGGCAACATTGGATTGGATTAAAGCGCGACTAGGGATTGTTGAAATCAGCACAAGTCCGCGGAGAACACATTTCGCTATTAGCGTAGTGCAGCACGACACTCGCTTTCTAATAACGTCCACTCTCCTCTTTCATATGAGGGAGCACTATGATATCATTCTAGTAGAAAATGAGGGAGAATTGGTCGCACCATTTATTGGAGAGCGTTTCATTGAGGACACTGCGAATTGTTTTCGTGTAGGAGAGTGCATGTTTCTCTATGCATATATCGACTTGGACAGAAAACCGGTGTACGTGTTTGTAAGTGGTGACAGAGCTTCCCGGAGACAGTGGAGAGTGTAGTGAGAAGTGAAGGAAGTCTTTATGGGAAGCTTAGTTTCTAACAAATTGAGTTTTTTCTACGTCTTAAGGATTTTCTCCCCGTTAGTCCAGAATGATTTAAACAATTCTTGAGAGTAATTCAAACTCTCATAGGCGCAGCATACCAAAATGGATGGGTGAGACACATATTCCCCATATTGTGAAAGGTGCGATATGGGAAATACATGGATGCCCGCTCTTTTTAGTGCTCTAATGTGGACATGCTTACAGTGCGTTCCATTGAACGGAAGCCACAGAACCCCCTTAGACATCTCAATGAGCATTATCTGGCAAGGACCTGCCCTTTGAGACTGAGAAAGCCCAGTGAGAGATACTGAGCGGACATCCACTGGTGAGACCTAACAACGTACCTATCCTAGAAGCCCCGCCTTACTACTAAGAGTCTGGTTTCGGACCAATCAGTTAACCTGACGGCGGAAGATTCCTCACAATCATGACTCCTTTGTGAAGTTGGGCTATTTCTTTTTTGAACCTAGGAGTCCCTTTAACAGTGATTTAGCCGGAGCTGAATAGTTGTCAACTTTAACCCCCTCCTTCATCCAATGTGACCCCACCTGTCTTCGATAGCGGTGGAAGGAGTGCCCATCTGCCCCTGAGTTACAAGACCCTCACTGTTACGCATATGCCCTGAGTGTGTAAGAAGTAGTTTGCTCTAGGGATCGACCTTGAGCCCAATTATGCGTGGCTCAATCGATAAGAGATAGGTTGGTCATCGCGCTTGATGAAGATAGTTTTACTACTTGTTGAAATACATAAAGGGTAGCAGTGACCATCTAGAAGGTGTGTTGCGAGGCAATAGGGGTAACGGAGCGGGTCTCATTATTTTCTCTTGGGGAGATTTTTGCTGACGCAACGAAAGAATTCTGACTTTATGGGAGTCAGTAACTTTTGGCAATCGACGAGGAATCTGTGTGCAGATTCCATCGCACGGGGATCTTTCCTTCCTTTCATTATTTGCTAGAGGAGTTCTAATTAAGTGTTTCACTTTTGTATCTGACGACATTTCCTGTTGTCAGTTCCTGTATGCCGAGTGGATGATCTTCGATCAGTGAACCTTTTTTGTTGATCATGTGGAGTCTCAAAACATCAATTGAGTGTGTGAATTTTTCGATCCCCATGATAGTATGTGCATACCTAGCCCAATGAACCGTATATCAGTGGACGGCCTAATTTCTCAATCCTCCTTTCCAGCTGCTCAAGAGTGTGATCTTTGGAGCCGAGTGCGACTACCCAACCAGCTTCCTTCTCAAGGAAATGCCTGGGATCTCAGGATGCACTCCTGTTGTCTAGGCAACGCCATGGCTCTGGTATTACAAGCCTTTGGTCATTTGGCTACCTCTCTGTGGAGTGTTGGAAGACGATAGTCTCAGTGTTCCCTCTTGGATTACGACGGTTCCCAATATAAACACATTATTTTGCACGTCTGGAAGTAAGAATACCATTCTTCATCATTTCCGAGAACCAGAATCTGAGACTTGGGCTAAAGGCCCTTCCGGACTGGCTCATATCAAATGGGCCCGCGACAGTCGTAAGGTGGATGGGAGACGGTCATCAATGTATTCCAGGATAACTCGTGTGTGTGTTCTCTCCCTTGCATCCAAATGTTTATGTCTAAAGTTTCTTATATGTACCAGGACACACAGAGCCGACTAACAATAGAGGTATTCCTCGCATCATCCTACTCTAAACGGCTGATCACTTTCTCAGTCCGCCTCAGAGGTCCGCCAAGCGGACTGCGAACAAGAGCTGATAGCAATTTGGCCAAATATGGCGCGGAGATTTGATCTGTTCCTCTACTGATGTACAGATATCATCGACAGTCTAGCTGTGAAGGAAGCAAGAAGTAGGTTGATTTCCGAGCGGAATGACCCTGATGCCGCCTCATATCAATCACTGGAACCCTGTTACAGCCACTGGCTGCTTTCTGTGCGCATAGAGGATAATCTGTACTATCATAATAGTGACCTTCTCCTGGCCAAATGGTACATTTTAATGCCACTCCAATGTGTATGAAAGTTGGTGGTCTCGGCTTCCAAACATTGGCTTGTTGTAGTGAGCGTTGATTTAAATTCTTTGAGTGCCTTGTCCTTCTGCTGACTTCTTTGTGAAATTTTTGTGGCCCAGTGGCGATTATGGTTTCATCTCCGTTTCGCTAACGCGAGTAGGAGCCCTTATGTAAGAGGAATAGCGTGCATGACGTCATAGTTTCCTTATAGTGTTTGCACAAAAAATGCGTATCATCCTATTTCTCTCCTACCCTGTGTGTTTATCTTACAGAATGTTCTCTTTATTAGCTTCGTTGTTCGCACAAGTAATGCAGATTCCATAACCGCCAGGTAGTACTCTTCATTTTTCAAATTTCTCGAATCCTCTCGAAATACATCTCAATGAGTGGATACAACCTGCAATCCTTAGAATCGAGCATTCTATGGTATCTATCTAATTTGACTTGTATCCCAAACGAAGGACACAATACCACGGTGGTCATCAGCCTTCAGTCATAAGACCTGAAAGAGCTTCAGAGCCTAAAACTATCTTGCATACGTTCACTATAGTTTTCCAATCGATGCCTTTGGCTATAACTCTTCCTATTCTTCGATCCTTGCAAGGGGATCGAAGGAAGGCGTTTGTGCCTCGAGATCTTCTTGTGAATATCTATTTAACAGCCCTTGGTCCTATGTCTTCGACAACTACGTTCATAGATACAACCGAACATCAAGCCCGTTATCTTTTTGCACGGTTCGGTGAGACCGATAAGACTTTAGAGGGACCAAGCATTATTGGGGATGGAGAGGGTGAAGATGCTGTGATGATTTCGTTGGCCAAGTGGGTGTGTATTCTCTTCCCATCCAACTCTACCATGACTCAAGAAAACGAAAGTGAGTGTGAATAAAGTTATAAAGGTGATAACTCCGGGTCTGGCAGCCAAGTCGTCAGAGTTCAGATACAAGTGTCCGGCGACCACTCACTAATGTTGCATTTTAAGTTGCATCCATTTCTGTGCCCGTTTGCTCTTATACGCATTCAGTTTAGTAAAAGTTGACATACCTTTGCCGAATAGAATTCACCCGGATGTTAGGGTTTTCGGAAGCAAAGGTGATAGCCAAGAAAGCATCATGATGCCCTGCTAAATCCAAGTGATGAGTGTACTATTCCACTTCCATCTACGCCACGCAGTGTTGGCATATAGGGCTTATCACATCAGTTTCTGGAGAGCTGAGACTGGTGTCCGCTTCTATCCAATTTCTGGGCATGGTTACGCAATCGTGTTACAAGCACGTGTAGTATACTATGGGATGTCTATCTTACTAAGTGCCCGTGGTAGACGTGTTGTTACACCCGGATAGCTCTTGAACGCGTCCTGGTGCCGTTTAAAGTTCCCTCCTCTCTCTAAACCCTAGGAGTTGATAACCTAGTAGTGCCATGTCATTCAAGGCACTTTAACTGGGTTTTGGAAGAGCGTTTATCGCCTTGGTGTTGCTGAGCATAGTGGGCATCTTCCTAGGTTGAAGTTGGCCTAAGACGAATCTGGTTAGATCGCAGACAATGAGCAAGAGTACCCAATAGGCGAGGTGACAAGTTCCATGCGGTGATAGCACGATGCGTAGTGAAAAGACGATCTCTTCTGGCTGATAGGCATAGATACAGATTTAGGGTCACTAAGCTCAAGCCTTCGCGTAATCGAGTGAGTGGAGATTGGTATGTGTCTCTGGTTAGGGCAACCTCCCATTATCCTGGTTTGTGGTAGGGCTAGACTATTTCTCGGCCTGCCAAGCCAATCTGCTTTGAAAATTATAGACGTTACGGAATTTATGGACACGGCTGTATTCGAGTGTCTATCGAAGCTATCTTAGATTGACAAGCTCTAGCCTCTCCCGCTCCATAAATGGTCGGAAACCACTCCAACCTTACTCTCCGTGGTACCTACAGATATTGTGGAGTGATGTCTAAAGGTGGCGTAAACTAACTGGGAGTGCAGAGACGAAGTGCAATTCAGTTGTATTATCCTCATTACTGAAGAGTGATCTCCCATGCCACTGAAGACACCCCATTCCCTTCAAGAGGATAGGTGATGTCATTCACAGTACTCTGAATGTGGTCCTTCGTAAATGCATGAAAAAGTACAATTATAAGTTATATTACAAAACTACCATTGTAAGTTTGACAGTCTTAGAGATGAAAATCACAAGGAATAATATAACAGGCCTAAAAAATTCGTGCCGGGTGCGAGAATCTGTTGGATTCTCGCGAGTGGTGACCCGCCGAGAATCTAGATTCTCGCAAATATCGAAGAGCGGGGAATGGTCTGGATTCTCCTCGCAAGACTTGCGAGAATCTTTCTTTTTTTTTCTTGTATAAGGGGTCTACATGCAGTTTCTATTGCAAAAATTAAAAAAAAAAAAAAATTATCTTTCACATTCTCTAAAACATCACTCTATATACTAGTATGTTCTAATTTGTTTTTTCAAATGGTTTTATTCACCAAACAAACAGTCTAAGACAACAAGAGGTTGATTCACAATAAAATTATATACATGTATAAAGTCAATTGTGATATAAAAAGATTGTATATAATGATGAGTTATAAATAATATATGATTGAAAGACAATATTAATCAATCATGATATGAAATAATACTGTATGTAACAAAAGACATTACTGGCAAAAAATATTGCACATAAATAATGAGTGTTAAAAGTAAGATGTTATTCTAAAGCTAATCGTTTGAAAACAACTCGCTAAAAAGGCGCATCGCTCTTGAAAACGTCGCCCTGTTTTTGAGGGTGATTGAATTTGTCGTGGCGAGTTGTCTACAGTTCGCATCACGTTCTATAATTCGCCGTACGTATCGCTAATTAATATGATTGGTTTATTTTATGTAAACAATGTGTCAACTACACATCACGGCTCCGTAACAAAACTTAGTTTTCCATCGAATAATTGACCGGCGCGCACACAGAAATAGATTTACGTACCTAAGAAAAGTAAATAGTAAGTTTGTTAGTCACCATAATTTTATGCTGTCCCTCCGGTGTACCATACATGTATTTTGTGTTAGTTTATAGCCGGGTTTAGGCCAGATTAAGTTGTGTTTTCGCGGATAAATCGATCTAAACCCACTTTTTGTTTGCAATTTTGTAAATAAATTTGAAAGCCTTACTGTATGCATGTAATATTGTAATCGTCAAATTTTTTTTGTTGCCAATCGTAAATTGAGTGATTGAATTTGAAAACTTCATTTTTTTTGTCAACCTCGACCTTCACCTCACGCGAATCACTTGGATTAGCGCTGTACGGACCGACGGGAATTCCACGTGAATCGATTCGCGGAACATTCAGCGTCGAATTTTAGGCCTGATTAACATTATTTCTAAAATTATTCCTGCATGAGTTAGTTATGAGTACACAAATATTGCACCCTAAACTTTTTTTCAAAGATTGAAATTGTGTTTCTGCATTTAAGCCTGTTATTAATATTGTTTACTTCGTTTAAAAACAATGTGGTGAAATTCTATTCCTTTCATTTCATTAGAATATTATTTTAGTTACTATGACATACACATACTTTGAAACTCACCAATAGTCATGCTCAATGTAGAAGGTCAGAATTCTCCAAAGGTTTGAGTTTGCTCCAGCAGAAATCAGACCAATGGATGGAAGCTTGATGGTGGCCACCAGATTCTCGTTAATTGAGACGCTGATTGAAGACAACAGTTCCCTTTAGGGTTGACCCATGTGATGTTCGAATAGTTGAGTCATGTCTCTCAATGTTGTCAGATCTAGTCCTTCTGACAGTGACGTCATTCATTGGATCAGCCAGAGGAATACAAGACGATGACCAATGTAAGATATTGGATACCTTGGAAACCTTGGAATACGACAGAGTTCTGGACAGTAGTATTGACGATACGTGACATCACATTTGCATATGAATCTACCTGAGCTTTTTCAAAAGACATAAGTCCAGACATATTTGAGATGTTAAACTTGGAAATTCCTGATGCTGAACAACAGGACTAGTAATATTTCCAACAATCATAGCAGATGTCTCACCATAGTGGTGATTTGTGAAGTCAATGAAATTGAGTTTGCACTGATTGAGCTCCACTGAATGGGGTACGAAACAATATATACTGCTGTAGACCTGGCAGCATCAAATGAGAAGGTTACGAGATTTTGTTCATCTTGAGAATCAAGCAGAGTAGTCTGTTTAGCCATTTGCTCTGATATTACCATACATACGACTTTGACTTGATCAAAGTTGAAAAGGCGCGATGGTTTTTAATGAGGTAAACTGTTTCAGTCATGGCAGTCATCGGCTTGCTGGTGTACGTACTTCAGATGTCATGTTGAACAGGTCAAAGCTGGTAAGATTGCGTGCATTCTTAACCTCAACAATGCCGAGTGCCTTTCCTGCAACAAATCTTGTCTTGAAGGATCCAGCAGCGTTGGCCTCAAGCTTTGCAAAGTTGCAAAAAGATGTGGAATCTGTAAGGGAATAGTCAGCCATAACTGTTCCACTAACCAGCTTGTTGTTCAGGAGAGATTCAGCAGATTCAGCAACTCGAGAGAACCTGAAGAGTGAATCAAAGTGCTCAAGGGAGTAGTCAGCCATAGTTGTAGAGTTGACAAGTTTGCTCTTGAAGCTTGTGATGAACTTCCATCTAACGCGATCAAAGGTTGTTGGTCCTCTGAAGTTGTTCATCTCCATGCCAGTCTTGCCATCAATGTTTGCCAATCTAGATGTCATGGAAACAAGAGCCGAACTGTTGACACGGTCAAAAGTGAACATACTCTGGAAGTTTGTGAAATCAATTCCAGCTTCAGATGTCAGGTTTGCCAAGATAGAACTAATTGTAGTATATCCACCAATTTTGACATCAGCAAATCTGAAGAGCCTCTCAAATCCATGCATTTGCATTGTACCTTTGGTAGATGAGTTGAAGAATCGGCTTGCTACATTCATTTCTGCAGATGATTCAGCAGATTCAAAGGTAGTGATGTTAACAAAGTTGATCATGATTGAGTTAGCATTGCCAGTCATATTGATCTTTGATGTCAGGACTGAGAAGTCACCTTTAACAGCTGCTTCACTGAACTTGAACAGATTTCTTGAATCAGTAACTTGAGCTGAAGCAGAAGCCTTCAATTCCTTCGTAAGTGGTGTTTCGATGGAAACAGCGGAAGTCACGTTAGCAAGTTGAACCTTGAAAAGTCCAGTACCAGTATTGGCAAGCAGATTAGACTGAGTAGTGGTATTCAGGAATCTGCTGTTCATCATTGATGAAGCAGAACCAGTCATGCTGTCATATTTCATGAAGCCTGCCATGTTCTGAACGTTGAAATCGGTTGCACCTTGCATTTTGACTGGCCAGGATGAGAAGTTTCCTTGGGTAGAAACTACCATTTCTTCATAGGTCAGGAGCCCAGCTTGATTGTTGATGTGCGCATTGATACTGGCATTCAGGGATGAAATGATGCTTGAAAACTTGGATGATGCACTTCCCTCCATGCGAGAATAGGTAAGGAGACCAGCCATGTTGTCCAGTCTGAATCGTGAAAGGACATTCCATTGTGCAATCCTTGAGTAGATGTCATTGGCAGCATGGATTTCATACTTTCCAAATGTGGTAACATTCCTCCAGTTATCCATTTCAACATCAACTGCTGACCCAGTCTTGATAACAGGTGTGCTCACATTGAAGTTGGTTGAAAACACATTTGCAGCAAATGCAAAAGGACCTGTAAGATCTCGAACAGACCACTTCATGCTGGTGTCGACCTTCGCAATGCGAGATGTAACACCAAACATGGTAGAGGTAGTGGCATTTGATGCTCGCAAGAGACCATTTGAGCCAATGACAAAGTTGGTTGTATTGGAGGTAATCACAATCAATGGAGAAGTGAATAAGTTCTGTCCAGAAACTGCCAATTTATCAAAGTTTAGAAGAGATCGCACACCAGAAAAAGTAGAGTCCATGTTCATGGTCCAGTTTGTCCACTTGGTGAGAACTGCCGTCTTCGACATTCCAGTAATGGAGTCAAATTTGTTGAATTTCTCGAATCCTTGAAGAGCCAGCCCACCATTGTAGGATGCATAGGTTGTTGTGAGTGGAGTGATGGTAAAGATGTTGGATGTTGTCATGTCTACGAGGTCAAAGTTGAAGAGGCTCTGGAAGTTGTTCATATCAAGCAGACCACCAACAGTCATACGGGTCACCGGAGTAATGACCTCATGAGAAATGGTGCCATTGATCCTTCGGAAGTTGAAGATACCTCTCATGTTGTCAACAGCTACTCCATGTAAACCTGTAATGTTGATCATCCTGTTGGTAACTCCATATTCAATCTTTGCAATGCTGCTGGCATACTCAAATGGAGCAGTCATGTCAACGATTCTGCCTTCATAGGATCCAGAAACATTTAATTTACAGCTTGTCATGTTTCCAATGATGACAGTTTCTGCCAGAGGATACTGGAACCAACCCGACATGCCTTGGACATTGTGCATTTGATGGTAGGATGTTTTCAGAGGGAAGGTGTTGAGAGTGGCAATAAACTCAGCAGATGCCATATCAAACTGGTTGATACGCCTGAAATTCTCTAGAGAGATCATCTCCGCCATGCTTGAGTTGAGGTAGTAGCTGTTTGCTGCCATGGCGAATGAATTGGTGATGGAATCAAAGTTAGCAAATGAACGCATTCCATTGAGCCTTACATCATTCTGGATAGATGCAGAAACATTGAAGACCTTGGAAGTGATGTTCATATCTGATGAGATGGAATCAAAGTCAAAGAGAGATCTTTGATTTGTAATATCGAATCCACCAACCATTGAGGAGTTCATAAGACAACTAGTAAATGCAGATGAAGAATCTACTGACACTTTAGCAACCTGGGTGAAGGAACGCACAGTTTGGACAAGCAATGTTGTGTTGGAAGCTCCATTAGCAATACGAGATTCAATCTTACCAGAAACATGTCCGGTAATCTCATCGAAAGAGGTAATTCTTTCGAAATTGCTGAGGGAAACGGCATTGTCCATAGTGGCATTCAGAAGACAGGTCCTTACAAACCAGATCTGCTTTCCTGTGACACTATCAAAGTTGAAAAGCCTGCGGAATCCATTCATAGCGATTGTGTTATTCGCTGTGACATTCATTAGACGAGAGGTCAACACATAGTTGGATGAACCATCTAGACTGGTAAAAGATACATCAGAATTTTGGAGATCCATTTGGGTTTCATATGTGCTGTTGATGAACTTGCTTGTAACATTGTTACTTAGATAAGTTGTGAATTGGCTGAACACCAAAGGCCCATTCATATCACGAAGAACCATTCCAGAGCTGTGACTGCCACTAACAAACTTGTTGAGGAGATTGGCTTCAATGTTGCTACTGACCTCATCAAATTCAGTGATGCTGCGAAAGCCCTTCAGTTGAGATTGTCCATGAGCATTCCAATTGACCAGATTGCTCTTGATGTCATGGGAAGCCTTGACAAGGACCTTGTGGAATTTGAAGAGCTTTCGGAAGGTCTCAAAACTAACAGAGCTGTTAAGTGAAGACTTGATCATGCGTGACTTCAGCTTGTATGTCAGGATACCTGTCATCTCATTGAAGAAGGTTGGTGCAGACATTTCATCGATGTTGAAGTTTCCAATGACATCAAAAGATCCCATCTTAGATGACATGGTTGTATTGTGGTTTGCCACCATATTCAAAGCCTCGTTAATGTCACCATTGGATGATGAGCGGGTGCTGAATTTAATCAGAGGAGAATCTACCTCAGTGAAATGGAGAGCTGCCATATCGAAAGGTGTATCTGGTTTGAAGATGGTCATGTTAACCGATGTGAGGGTGTTCATGCGAAGTCTGTTACCGAGTGAATATGATGCAAATATTTGGCTAAAAGCTGTAAATGACTTACTGAGCAATAGAGGAGAGTCTCTGAACATGGCAGCATCAGGGTTGTTCACAAAGACATCAGTCCTCAGTCCAATTCTAGAGTTACGGTTGGTCTCTCTCGGCTCTTTGGTGACATCATATTCAGCAAACACATGGTGAGTTTTACGTGCAACCTGTGCCTCAAGACGGTACCCATTTGCTTTGGTTACATTCATCAGAGCAACATCCATAAGAGGGAACACCTGTAAGAATTTAAAATGATACCATATATTCTGCAATTAGAATTTGCCCAGGTCCTGCTTTACTGAATTACGTATTCTTCTTCTTCTTCTCGAGTCCTTTCTCCTATTCTTCTGTTTGATCATTAATTATACCTGATTACATTTTAAAGGTCATAGTATGCATTGTATATTTATATTGATTCTTAGGGGAATCCTAATTAGACTCTACCCTAAAAGTATTGAACGCAGGCGATCCCATTAGGCGAAAAGAGAAATTGTATGCAACTGTAGTAGGAAAATAGTGAGAACGATTCTTGTTTTAGTCAGCCTATTGAGATTTTGATGTACCATGCTCTAGGAAAATGACACATTGACCATGTGTACAGCTCATAATCTAAATTCATCTCATGATATGGAGCATTAAAACCAAGTGTTTGAGAAACAGTTACTTACCCATGTGTCATATGGAGATTTGTGTGTGGAGCCTGATCTCTTTCAGATCATCTGTAACAGTCTGTTCAGTGGTGAGTCAAAGGCCCATCCAAGAGTTTCCATCTTCATGTCACGGTGTACGACTGGTCCACGTGTGCGCCCTCTCAGCACTGATGGTTGAGGTCTGGTATTTAGCATGGTTGATCTCTATTTCAGTCCAGGGAAGAGAAGCTGCTTGTACAGTGGAGTCTCATTATCCCTCAAGAGGTGAGTAAAAGGGTTGATCAATATTCTTTCTTTGGACAATAATATGCCTATGTATTTAGGAAAATAAACAGTTCCACCCATTATTATTACACATAGTAATTCTTCTAACTCTCAAAGTGTACAAACTCATGACTCCACTTTTACAAGATTTTGAGAATGAAATTATTGAATTAGTCTTGAGTACCTTGTATTTCAAGGAAATTAATTTATATTGCTGTAAATTGTACAGCCTCGACATTAAAATGCCCCCGCCCCCCCCCAAAAAAAATAATAATAATAATAAAAAAATAAATGAAATAAAATAAAATGAAAAGCAGATTGCTTTTTATTACTTTGACATCCTTTTGAATGTTATCAAATTGTCAATGTTAATAGAATGATATTATACTGAGACACTTACCAGTAGTATGTCTCTGTGAGGTGTGCATTCCAATCACCACTACCTGACTGCTTGACAAACTTCCAACAGTAGCAAAGTATAAACTGTTGATGGATGCATTTGAAACTGCAGTAAGATTCTTCTGTGCC
>CALNVZ010001721.1:3220717-3253282 GCA_940671915.1 Paracentrotus lividus
AGGTATATCGTTATTTAATATTAATTTGTACTCCATGCCATTAACTTGATATACTTCCTACAATATTAATAAAGTTTTAATAGATACTTACCGGAACATTCAGTTCTGGCTCTACATCTTGTATGGATCCATATATAGGACCTGTAAGATGAGAGAATGGGTATCAATTAGAAATATTTCATACCAAATTATGTAAGATCACGTCTTGGGAGATGCCTTTTCTAATACCACATTTACTTATATTGATTTTGAAGTAGACATATATTATATATATCACAATATTCATAAATAAACTTTCTGAAATATATATATATCTATTCATATGGCTTCATAATCACATCACTAGAATACCGAAGTTATAGACGAACACAGAAGCAGAGGTATTTCCCAAAGTCAGACTACCAGTAATGTCAACATAATCCAAAACAATACATTTCAAAGGTCGCTTTTCTTTCGCGATTTTTTTTTTTTTTTTTTTTTTCGCCAGGGTTTTTTGTTTACACCCAATTGGTCATGAACGGAACTGTGAAATCATTTGTGGTCAATATTCACGTGAGTATAAACGCAATATCCTGATCATCATCGCACTTCATGGATTCGTGTTCATTACCAATTCTATATGAAATTTGCATACAATCGCTTTCCTCTCGCAGCCTACAGTACAGTGCGAAGACTTTGTAAACACGTAATGTGATTGTTCAGTAGCGCGAAATCCTTACTTCTTTCTTTAGTGGTAGGCCTGTCCCCTGTAAATACATACTCCATGCTTTTCACTTGCTTCTTCTAATCAAACTCTTTTGAACCGCCTTCCCCCTATATTTAGCGATGACTTTCGACTGTCTTTAAACCAATTTATCTATCTTTCAAATTTAAAATCTTCTACTAAGCCCTACTTAGGAAAAAGTAGGCCTAATGTACAAAGATTTCGTGAGATCGCAGTGGAAAGCGTCTTTCCGATGTTTTATGATTGTAAATAAGCATTTAAACATTTCGGGGAATATATCACGCAATGAAAAATACAAATGGAAAAAATTATAATATTGCCTGTATAGAAGAATAGACCAATCTAGGCATTCGATATAACGTTGATAGGCTCAAGAATTTTAGCCATTTACAAGAATTTAAGGGTCTATGATTATTCTTTTCAATATACACCATTAGGTTATACTACCATCTTCAATAACTTTCTAGATACCTTTAGGAGTAGAAAATGCACAGTGAGGTGATTTTTAGTCTCCGAGTAAAATAACCATACTTATAGTAATATCAAATATTTCAAACGAGTATACCAAGCAATGTTTTACTCTGTTATTATATACATAATACATTTTATATATCTTACATATCATACATATTTTGTATATTATACATTTTGTGTTTTTCAAAACTACTAGAAAATGTTATTATTATTATGACATTTTTCAAAGGAAAATTTTGCATGTCTTCTTCTTCTACCGCTAGAAGATATGCCTGTCATGAACGCAGGAACACATCAAATTGTTATATTTGTAAACCCTTTTTCAAGCACATTAAGCAAATCATATGCGTGTATCATTTGAACAAGATGGCAGCATTTAAACATAATATTCGCTGCATCAAGGTAAACCAATCCCTTGTATTTTGAATTAATGTACTCGATTAATAGATAGTTGATGTGACATCCATTGTTTAGGCCTATTAAATCACAAGCATGATTGAAATAAATAAGATTAATATATGACAGAATAATCATTTCTACGCTCATCACACACAATCATCAATATAACAAACATGACATACAAGTGGTATTATATTTACTCTTCATATCGTTAAGAATATGTTGATTAAACAGACTTAAAAACATAATAAGTCTACTTCGTCGTCGTGATTCAAAATTTAATTTAATTTAGAAGTTATACATGCCACATTTTAACAACATATACATCAATGGAATCTCACACATTTCATCATTTAGCTTATATCGTGAAAAGAAACATCGTTAATCGCGGGTATACTCCGTTAAAGTTATTGCCAAATAATTTCAACCATATATATAATTTTAGGTATCGAATACAAAGTATGCAAGACTACAAATGAGCTTACAACTATCCATTTGTGTACAATACATTCGTGACTTTAAGTACATGTATAATGATTATTTAAATAAAAGTACAGCTATATATCAGCTAGAATCAAAACTACTCAAAACCTCAATTAATCATAATTCAAAACTGTTTTGTACAGATTTTAAACATCATTTCTTAAACCCGTACGATAAATAAAAGAGGATGAAAATAAATTGTATGCTTACCAGCGACGACGGCCGTGGCCAAGAGAAGGCCAACTAGTAGAAATGTAACGGCCTTCATGATGAAGGTGTATTGTTCCACTAGTAAAGATTCTGAAGGTTGTAACTCAAGTCGGAGCAAACAACTCGTTTTATACACATCCTCGACCTTCAGCTGCAATACAGGGATCCCTATAGCGCATGCTCACAATCGTGCTCGTAATTGATAGAAACTTATCTCGGTAGGGTTAGACTGTGGGTTGGACTTGGGTATTCCGCGACGTGATTGGCTGGATCCAGGGGTCCGCAAACATTTCGCTCCGATTGTCATTGTGAATGTCACTTATAATTATCCGAATCTGACGTAAGGGGCGAACTTTAGATATCGCAACAGAAATCTTGTCGAACTGAGATGCCATCAAGGATTAGTACACAGATAACACATTTAGCTGGCCTTTTGCCCTTTTAAGCTACTAACAGATACGGGAAACAATGTCTATTCCATATCAATAGTACATAATGCTTTTATAAAAACACTTCAGATTAAAATATTGTTTTGTAATTAGCATTTCATAATGATTGTGCAAATATGTCCAATTTTTTTTTATTCAATCTATAGTTCTCTGTCTCTGGTAAGGGCCCATTTTATCTGTCTCTTTTTAATAATTTAATGTATGTTATGGGATTATAAACTATTCAAGGTAGATCGACCGCCGTGAATTGCTTAATTTTTTTTTTTTAAATTATAATGACATTGATGCGTACTTGGTATTTTAATTGTGAGCTATATAAAGTACATGTTTTGGGTATTCAGTTTTATGTGAAATGGAAATCACGATCAGATGGTCTTTTTTGTACACGTTACTGAATTGCGGAAAAGTGGGGCTGAAGCCAACTCTGAGCCTGTGGTGTCGATAAAAAGAAAACAATGAATACTGAAAAGCAATAATTGCTCAAGTTAAATAGATGCCAAAGAATATATTCACTTCATTTCGTGTTAAAACATGATATAAAGTGTGATATTATACTTCAATGGAACACTCATATTGTACAATTTATATACATCTTTTATTCATTTTTATTCGAATAAAAAATTATGTAATAATATTATATAAGTTATCGTTAAGTACATCATTGTACTGGTTATAAATTAGCATACCTAAAAGATAGGGCCTACAAAATAAATCGGGTTAAAAAAAGAATATTATAAGTAATAAATAATGAAACTATGCATTGTCATATTTTACAAATCATAATTTGGGGAGTGTTGTGCAACATTTTGTGGATTCATAATACGTTCATGATAATAAGGGTCAGAAGACGTTTATGTAAAGGGCTGTTGCATAACTATGTTTCGGGTACAGACGCCCCCCTCACCCGCCCCTTCCCTTGTCGATAATTGTTTTGTGACTATAATCTTCTTATCCAGTTCTATTAAAGTTTATTAACCCTTCACGTGATGCAGACCTACATCGGGGTATTCGATTGTCGCTAATACATAGATTAGTAAAAACAATGAACATGATAGATAAGCCTGTAGGTAGTTGCACAAAGATTGTGCAAAGTATTTCAAGACAGAAATCCATCATTAGTACATATGTGAAAAGAAGAAAAAAAACGAAGTTAATAAATTTTATACAACATTAATGAATTATGCTATATCCAGCGAAATCTTGTGAACACTAAATATCATAAACAGATTAATACATCAGATTATTTTCTAAACACGCTGCACTAAGCATGTAGGTGCTAGCATTTTAGATTTAGATGCCATGTAATAATTATTCCGAGAGTAACTGTTCTTCTTCGAAAAAAATATCTAAACTGTTTTCGGCTTTGCAGCTAACCGTCTTGGAGTGCTAAATTTTAATATTTGATTAAAAATTGTCTGAAAATGAAATAAACACATGTAGGGATTAGCCAGAGTTAGTGGCATCCGAATAGTCAACCTATACTAAACATGATGCACTGTTGTCGCACAGGATGCATATAATTTCTGTATTATGTACATTTAGATAAAATTATATTATATACATAATTGTATAGGGTCTGAAAAGTGTGATCAGAACTGAAAGACGCCATCTTTGAACCCAATGCGCAACATGGAATGTTGTATGCATACATGTATATATTATATAAATAGTGTACATACATCGCGCAATATACTGGATTATAAGTACGACAAATACTAAATTATCCGAGTTCAGATTTTCTCCGAGGCCGCAGGCCGATGTGAAATAGATCTGCACGAGGATAATTTAGTATTTGAAATTTATATATGTCCAGTAATGTTGCAAGATGGAGCGTTCACTATTTATTATAGTAAATAGTCCACTAGATCTTTGACCTTGGCCTAATCTGATTTATGTTGCATTTTTTGTTGTTGCTATTTAAGCTATTGTGACGTATATTGTTGCTCCGTGTACCCAATGTTATTAACTTTTTTTGCGCACCAATACTGTTATTACGCGCTAGCGCAACAAGGCAATCGATAGAATCGATACTCTCCACATTCATTTAACACGGGCTGTTACCATCCAAAAACCGAAAGTTATATTGCACATATGTACAATATAACAAATTGAAGGTAGGTCACGTGGTACTGACCTAGCCAATCCAACGCGTATTTTTCTACCACCTATTTACTATTATATACATTAAATAGTGTACAATCTATCGCCGCAATATACTGGATTATAAGTACACACAATACTAAATTATCCGAGTGCAGATTGTTTCTCCGAGGCCGCAGGCCGAGGTGATATAGATCTGCACGAGGGATGATTTAGTATTTGGAGTTCAATAGTCCAGTAATGGTGCAAGATGGAGCGTTTACTATTTATTATAGTAAATAGACCCCTAGATCTTTGACCTTGCCTCATCTGGTTTATTTTTTTTTTTTTTTTTTAAATACAAGGTACTTGCCAATGGTGAGTTCATAGAAAAGAATTTTTTAGGTATAAGGGGTATTACCGCTAAAGATGAAAATCCGAATATTTCCTTCTACTTTACGATCAGAAAGCAAAGAATTCTAAGCAATTATGGGTATCAATTTTGTTTAGCTCTTCATCAGAATATCATATGAACGGGAGCTGTAATTTGTCCATCAAAACGATTTGAAAGCAAGCCATATAAAATCATGTGAAATTTGTCTATCAAGTAATGTGAAATCAAACAAATGTATATTGATGTTTTATTGTTCAGAATCCTCATAATCTGGTTACATGAAAGAAAAAAAAATAGGCGAGCGTGAATCGCGGGCAGAAATTTTATTTATCGGAATGATCTCTGAAAACGTGACATTTTATGCATTCTTCAGGAACACAATGTAATAACTCTTTGGAAAATGAAGCGAGCGCGAAGCGCGATCGAAAATTTTGCTCTATGTAATAGAGACCTGAAGTTTAGGATCAATATGGCCTCCATAATTTAAAGACCGTATGTTGCCCAGTAATTTTACATGATTATGAAAGAGAGATGAATATCTATCTAGCTGCTTATTTATCCTGCTTCCCACCCTAAGTTTAAGCTCAATTTGGCGCCAACTAATCATTTGGCGCATCCTAAATGTTAGTGTGAATTGTCGCCATACATGTACGATTTAGGTGATTTGATGCCCCTGGGAAAATGCAAAAATAAATGTAACGTGTATTCAAATTAATTTAAATGTCTTGATGATTAGTATCCTATAATGCAAAAACACAGGCGAGAGAGGAATTTTGATGTCTTTGAATGATGAGAAAACATGGCATTGCATGCGTTTTTCTGGAACACACTGTAATAACTCATTGGGAAAAGAAATAATGCGAGCGCGAAGCGCGAGCCAAAATTTTGCTATGTATATACAGACCAGGAATATTAATTAATATTAATTTTTTAGAGACCATATTTCAAATACCAAGTTGTTGCCCCTTAGTTTCAGTTAAATTCGGCACACCTCCTTAAGTTCAAAATAAAGTTGGAGCCCCTAAGTTTAAGATAAATTTGGAATCACTAAGTCTCAGGTCAATTTGACGCCCCTACGTTTAAGCTCAATTTGGCGCCCCTAAGATTTAGGTTAATTTGAAATGCAAAAATGAATGTAACGTGAAATCAAATAAATTGAAATGTTTTGTAAATTTTGGTGAGAGGAAAAACACAGGCGAGCGCGAAGCATGAACGGAAGTTTTGATGTATTCAAATGATTAGAAAACAGGACATTTCATGCGTTCCTCAGGAACACAATGTAATAATTCATCGGGGGGGGGGGGGAATGATGCGAGCCCGAAGCGCGAGCGAAAATTTTGCTATGTATATACAGACCCGGACGCATGAATTTTGAAATCGATATAGAGACCATATTTTAAAAACCTATTTGTTGCCCCCTTAGTTTCAAGTATTTTCGGCGCCCCTTAGTTTCAGATCATTTGGGCGCCCTATAAGTTTCAGATCATTTGGGCGCCCTATAAGTAGTGTAAGCTCAAATTCTGGTAAAAGAGGAAAAAAAAAAACAGGCGTGTGCGAAGAGGGAAAGGAAATATTGCTATATTCGAATGATTAGAAAGCAAAACATTTTATGCGTTCCTCAGGAACAAAACGTAATAACGCAATGGGAAAAGATGATGCGAGCGCGAAGCGCGAGCGAAAAATTTGCTATGTATATGCAAACCAGGAGGCATGGAATTTTAAAATTTTGCTATATCTAGATAGAGACCATTTTAAAGACCCCTTCTGTTTTTTTTTTGTCTGTGTTTTTTGGGGCCCCGTAGTTTCAGGTAAATAGGATTTAGTTGGAGCCACTAAGTTTAAGATAAATTTGGCACCCCTACATTTGAGCTCAATCTGGCGTCCTTTAATTTAAGATCGATTTGGCACCCCCTTAACTTCAGGTTAAATCAGCGCCCTTAAGTCTCAGGTCAATTCAGCGCCCCTTAAGTTTCAGATCATTTTTTCTCCCCTACATTTGATCTAAATTTGGCGCCCTTACGTTTAAGATCCATTTCTGCCGCGCTCGCCCTCTACTGTGTCTTAAGCTTCGACTATTTAGCGCCGTCCCTAAATGTTCTAAGGTCGAATTTTGCTCGTGATTCCCTCGAAGATTTAAGGTCGATTTGCGCCTCCTAAATCTACATGGTCTGATTTAGCGCTCTTAAGTTTAAGGTTGATTTTGGCACCCCCATCTAAGTTTCGGGTCAATTTGGCGCCCCCCACGTTAAGCTCATTTTTGGCGCCCTCTAATTTTAAGTTCGATTTGCGCCCCCTAAATTTAAGGTCGATTTAGAGCCCGCTAAGTTTATGGTCAATTTTGGCGTCCCACCTATGTTGAAGGTCCATTTGGCGCCCCTATGTTTAAGCTCAATTGGCGCCCCTTAGTTTAAGGTCCATTCGGCACCCCTAAGTTTATTGGCGCTTTGCTTAGTTTACTTTGGCGCCCCTAATTTTTTTTAAGGGCGCCCCTTCCCCTCCCCCTTTTTCAATTTGGCGCCCCGTACTTAGTTGTAGGTCGATTCGGCACCCCTATAAGCTCAATTTGGCTTCCCCGTAGTTTAATGTCGATTTGGCGCCCCCCTAAATTTAAGGTCGATTCGGCGCCCCTAAGTTTTATATCAATTTGGCACCCCCTCAGCTTCAGGTCAATTTTGGCGCCCCCATCTAAGTTTCGGGTCAATTTTGCTCCCCCGTGTTTAATGTCGATTTGTCGCCCCCTAAATTTAAGGTCGATTTGGCGCCCTACAAGTTTAAGGTCAATTGGCGCCCCTAAGTTTAAGGTCAATTTGGCCACCCTTAGTTTACTGTCGATTTGGCGCCCCCCCCTAAATTAAAGGTCGATTTGGCGCCCCTAATTTAAGGTCGATTTGGCGCCCCTATAAGCTCAATTTTGGCACCCCCGTAGTTTAATGTCGATTTGGAGCCCCCTAAATTTAAGGTCGATTCGGAGCCCCTAAGTTTAATATTAATTAGGCGCCCCCTCAGCTTCAGTTCAATTGGCGCCCCCATCTAAGTTTCGGGTCTCAATTTGGCGCCCCTACGTTTAAGGTCAATTTGGCTACCCTGTATTTAATGTCGATTTGGCGCCCCTAAATTTAAGGTCGATTTGGGGCCCCCTAAATTTAAGGTCGGTTTGGCCCCCTATAATTTTAAGGTCAATTTGGCGCCCCTTAGTTTACTGTCGATTGGGCGCCCCTAAATTTAAGGTCGATTTGGCGCCCCTAAGTTTAAGGTCAATTTGGCACCCCTTAGTTTACTGTCGATTTGGCGCCCCTCCCCTAAATTAAAGGTCGATTTGGCGCCCCCCCCTAATTTGAAGGTCGATCTGGCGCCCCTTAGTTTACTATCGATTTGGCGCCCCCTGAATTAAAGGTCGATTTGGCGCCCCCCTAAATTTACTGTCGATTTGGGCGCCCCTATAAGTTTAAGGTCAATTTGGCGCCCCTTAGGTTACTGTCGATTTGGCGCCCCTAAATTTAAGGTCGATTTGGCGCTCCTAAGTTTAAGGTCAATTTGGCGCCCCTTAGTTTACTGTCAATTTGGCGCCCTCCCCCTAATTTTGAAGGTCGATTTGGCGCCCTAAGTTAAACGTCGATTTGGCGCCCCTTAGATTACTGTCGATTTGGCGCCCCCTTCCCCCCTCTCCCTTTTTCCCTTCCCTCTCTCTCTCTGTCTCTCTCTCTCTTTTTTTTTTTTTTTTTCTTTTTTTTTTTTCTTCCTTCCTTCCTCTTTTCCCCCTTTTCCCTTCTCTCTTTCCCCCTTTTTTCCCCCTTTTTCTTTTTTTCTCCTTTTTTCTTCTTTCTTTTTTCTTTCCTTTTTCTCCCTTTTTTTTCCTCTTTTCGGCGCCCCCGGGGGGCCCGGGCCCGTAAAGCCCCCCCCCAGAATACGCGCATGTATATATATATATATCAGTGGTGGCCAAAATTATTAGAACACCTGAACCTGCACAAAGTCTATGGTATTATCAATGCCCTAGTTCATTTGCCGAAATCAGATTAAAGATATCTTTTGTGTGCCATGAGCTTTCATGACTTTTTAGCATAGGATGTTACGTATATGTTGATACCAAATTATATAGTTTCGAACATCTGGTAAAGCGCAGCATTAAAAATAGTTGCGCTATGCGCTTTTGGTTTCCCCATAGACTTGTGTATTAAACATGTAGTCCAAATGCAAAAAAATAAAATGCCAATTACATATGCCGATTGCTCAAAAAGTATTTGAGGTAGAAGTATGAAACTTAGCAGGCTTATCTATTCTAATATACCTCTAATACATTCCAAGTTTCAACAAATGTGGTCAAATGGGGAGGGTGGATTCGCCCCCACCCTTTGTGGTGAGATGACCAAAATAACCATGCCCATTGAAGGTTAAGACTATTTTTTTAATTCAATGAAGACACTCCTTCTAAATGTAAATTTTTTAAAAGGAAATTTCATGAGCAATTCAAATATGTTGAAATATTAAGGTTCATTTGAACAATGGACTTAAATAGGGGCACTGAATTAAAAATTTGGGGCCCTTCAAAAATAATTTAAATATTCCCACATAAGATGTTACTACTTCACCCTGTGTTGTTATGAATGCCATTTTTGACATCCTCAGGAAATTTCCTTTCAGAATATATATACTTTTGTAGGGAGAGGCTTAAAATGTTTAACGTTATGACACTTTGATCCTGAAAGGGGCAAGATTTTTAAATTTTTCAGTTGGTAGTGTAACATAAAAAAGGGCGGCCTGGGGGTGAGTTCCCAACGTATGGCTATGTTATTTAGTTTTTAAAACATAATGATGATATTCGGAGACATTCCAACCATTTTATAGGTATTTAAATGGTCAACTGAATGAAAATTATTAAAATAATTTAAATATGCTTGGCGTTCTAATAATTTTGGCCACCACTGTATATATATTTATATATATGTTTCGCGCTTCGATAAAGAAACCATTGACCAGAGGTGAGGAAAATTCCTATAACGCTCTGCTTCAAATTGAAACATCGAGCACTTTTTCTGAACTTAATACATTTACTTTGTTTATATATATATATATATATATATATATATATATATATATATATATATATATGTGTGTGTGTGTGTGTGTGTGTGTGTGTGTGTGTGTGTGTTTATTGAACAAAATGTCTGCTTGGCATCTGTAAACTACATGAACATGAATCACATTTGATAAGGAAGAATGCCATAAACATAATAAAAAAGCGCATAGCTCTCAAAACTGAAAGGCGAAGTCACACTCTTCGTCTTTCAGTTTTGAGAGCTATTTCCATTGTTGGTACCATATCCATTTAGATCTTTGCACGCATGACTGACTTGACTGACTAACAGACAATCTTCAGAAGACGGTAAGATCTCACTTGCGCTAATTGGCTGGTTGAAGATTAAAAGTAAATGTTGACTGAATATGTGTAAACACTTACACACCTAACCACACACACTCTCACAACACAGACACACCAACACACACCCATCCTCCCTCACACACATGCACATCATCACACACGCACCCACACACACATTAAACAATTCACAATTAAATTTCCTATTTGACGTTCTGTTTACAAAGTGCATCACTGAATGTTTCGGGCGTAATAATTCTCTAGGGAGTGTTAATGAGGGTGTGTGTGTATGTGATATGTGTGGGTGTGTTTGTTGAGGGTGTGCGTGTGTATGTGTGTGTGCTGGTATGGATGAGATAGGGTAAGTACGTGTGTATATGTGTGTGGAGGGTGTATGTGGGTGTGTGTCTGGCGAGAGTGTGGGTGTGTATGTGCTTGGTGTATGTGTAAATGAGGGTACGTGTGGCTGTGTGTCGTTGTGCGCGCACATAAGTAATAGATTTTCAATTTGTTTATTTTTCACCCAGCCACTTGGCGGAAGTGAAATCTTACCGTCTCCTGGAGATTGTTCAGTTGTTCATTCATGCGTGCAAAGATCAAAATGAAAATTGTACCAACATATGCTAGGAGAATGTAAAGACATGACATGTAAAACCCATGATTAAACATTCATACTTACATATTCATACAAGACAGCTTCAAAAAGGTGGGGCATTTTTAACGACTCACTCTGTAAATATATATATATATATATATATTTCAGGAAAGACGGAGTTTCCTTAGTGCCCAACTACTGTCAGTTTCTTGCCGGAGCAATCATCAGGTTGGTGAAGATTCGTTGGAAGAGAAAAACATTAATAGTTTGAAAGCAGTGAATATATATATATATATATATACCGAGTGAGTCGGAAAAAACTAGACACCTAGAAAAATGTCAATAAAAAAAAGCAATCTAATGAACCCCAAATTATTATGCATATTCTAGAGTAACTTCTCCCGCATCTTCATTTTTGTGTGGTATGTCTTTACGCTTCGATGAACACGACGCATTGTTTGCGAATATGTCAATTTCAAGAGTGGGGATACGATTGAAACAAAAGCGGGGAAAAAAAATCAACTCCATCCTGAATATAGCGGCATAACTTTTTAAGGAAAATGTTTTGAGCCAAATAACTTGACAAGGGTGTTGTTACAGTTATCGACTAGATTCTGTGTAAAAAAATTAGATTGATTTGTCAAGTAATCCACGAATGAGTACACATCAAAGAGTGAACTGTCACTGACAGACCTAAAAATTAAAGCCTCTTCATACTTTTGAAAATTGTATACTTTGTCTTTTACGTGTGCTCACTCATGCCTGACAGATTTATCTCATGTGTAACAACACCCCTGCCAAGTTATTTAGCGCAAAACATTTTCGTTAAAAAGTTATGCTATTTTAATCAGGATGGAGTTGCTTTATAGCTTTTTGTTGTTTTGATTTTACTCCCACTTTTGCACAATTTGAAATTTACATGATCGCAAACAATGCACCGTGTTCATCCAAGCGTAAAGATATTTAACACACAAAATTGGTACCAAAAGATGCGGGAAGAGTTACTCTTTCTGAATATATATAATAATTTCGAGGTTTATGATAAAATTGGTTTTCTTTTTATTGACATTTTTCTACGTGTCTAGTTTTTTCTGACTCACTATGTGTATAAACACACTGGGTGAATCTATCCTAGTAACTTCTACAGTCCTCAATTTCCCGGAGGCAGAGTGTTGATAAACAAACAATCAAAAAATCACAAGGAGATTGACTGTTGAATAATTTTATCTGTTTATTCGTCGCTTCTCATGAGGTTCACGCAAAAGCGATCATCGGGCAACAGAGGGAGTCATTAAAAATGTGTGTAAATCAAAGACACACACACACGCACATATAGAGTGTGTCCCACAAAAAATGCTAATGGCACTTTGGATGGTTATAATATTAAAATCACAACATTATATTGTTTACATCTCTACAAACGAAAACTACAATGCATTTTTTGCATTTGGATGAAAATTTACGTGATATGGTCAAATAATCACAAAGATAAGAAATTTTTTTCATCATACATCAGGAACCTCTCCATCCAAGTTTTATTTGAAGCAATACCGTACGTATCGAATAAAAGGAAACCCCATGTTCGCTCATTAATAATTTTAAAAATATTTCAGTAGTGATTACTGTATGCATTTATAACACTGTAAAGTGCAACTCATTACATTCTAATGATACCTCTCTCAGCTCACCAATATCACGCATAGCTGAAACCCATTGTTCTGAAGAAAAAAATAATAATCTTGCAAAATTGTGAGTGGTTCACTTTCATGCTCCTTGAGGTGAGTTTTCAAATGTGCCTCAAAAGAAACCCAACTTTGATCATCAATAATTTAATTTAAAAATTACAGTAGTGATTATGAAGTTTATATGACTGAAAATGCAACTCATTATCATTTTAATGATATCTCTCATAGCTCACCAATGTCATGCATCAATGAACCATATTGTTCTGAAAGTTGTCTCGCAAAATTGTGATTGGTTCCTTTTTATGCTCCTTTTAATGAGTTGTTTGAAAGTGCCTCAACATGATTAGCAGTTCTAAGTAAAGCATTCCAATGATTTTCAAAAATGTTTTTGATAAATGGGATGGAAATGCGTCTTATTTAGTTCATCAAGCTTTTTTTTTCTTTCAAATCAAATTTTATTCAATATTGCTTTCGACTGACATAACATAATATAACATAAACATTGAAATCAACAAAAATACAATAATATAATATTACAGAGTGACAAGAAAAAATTATAGCAGAATAATGTTCTTCAATCTGTTATAATGATACAAATTGTTATTTTTAAGATACAAATAACGCTCCATAGTGCGATAATATTTCAACTTGCATTTAAAAAGTCTAATGATAAAGGGCTGTAATTGCATTTGCTGGAAATATATAGTATTTGACATACAATATGACAAAATTAAATTTAACCCGATATTTCCATAAAATCCCATTAAGAAATTAATTTTGCTCAAAGTAGCTTTATCATCTAAAATGAAATCAAGTCCATCAAGCTTACCATCCAGGTAATTTCTTCGTGTTACAGCTCAAGCCCAGAGAACCTTAAGGTCACCGTGGATAATGTAACAAATGTGACAGTACATCTATCACAATTTTTGCGAGATATTTTCAGAATGGGGTTCAGTGATGCGTGACATTGATGAGCTGAAAGAAGTATCATTAAAATGATAATGAGTTGCACTTTACAGTGATATAAACTATATAATCACCACTGTACGATTTTTCGAAATTATCGATGATTAAATTTGGGTTCCCTTTTAGGCACATTCAATCAACCCATCTAAATGAGCGTGAAAGTGAACCACTCACAATTTTGCAAGACATATTTAAAACGATGGAGTTCAGTGATGCGTGATATTGGTGAGATGAGAGAAGCATCATTAAAGTAGTAATGAGTTTTATTTTCCATTGATATAATGTTATAATCACCAGCATAATATATTTTTTTGAATTATTGATAATCAAAACTTGGTTTCCTTTTATTCGATACCGATACCAGTTAATACAAACTTGAGTTGAGAGGTTACGTGGTGTGTAATGAAAAAATGTTCATATCTTTGTGATTATTGGACCATATCACATACAGTTTCATCCAGTTGTAGAAATCAAATGTAGTTTACGGGTGTAAAGATGTAAAAAATAATATGTTGTAATTTTAATAGGCCTATTATACCCATCAAAGTGTCATTAGCATTTTCCATGGATATATTTAATTATCAGTTTGCTATCTAGTTTGAATCATATATTGTGATTTTTTTTTAAATGCAATTGCAAAGAAGTATCAAGTTATAAGATATAACGCCAATACTACATGTCTTTACGGTCATATTAGATATCGAAGCCTTTTATACTAGATAGCAAACTGATTACTCATTCGATTATCCCACATATTTCTTCCAAATTTTAATCTCATTGAAGAAATAAATAAATAACATGAGATTCAAGGAGTAGTCTTGAGCTGGCAAACGAATAAAACACGAAATACATTGTTCATGAGGCGGGTGCTCTAACAAAATTAAGCTAACATGTCCGGTTTATATGATAATCGGTTTTTTTTCCTTCTTCTTCTTCTTCTTCTTCTCCCCCCTTTTTTTTACCTTCACCTACTCTAAAGAAATTGTATAACTATAGTAAATGTGGTGGCAGCAAAGTGGTCATACTTTGTTATGTATACACATTATTTTCTACTTCAAACATTTACGTGAGAGACTCAAATAGGCCATCCATCATAATTGAAAACATTTTTTTCAGGTTTCACTTGATTCATTACGGGACAGAAAATTTAAAGAATTTTTTTTTTTTTTTTCTTTTGCATCTTTTCCATGATTTTTCTCAAAGATTTTTTTTTTAAATGTATATTTTGCACCAGAAAGATGTAACTATATTATTTGAATGTTTATTTAATGATTTATTTTATTTTATTTATGTATTCATCTTTTTTTTTAATTCACTTTCCATATTTTGCCCCCCCCCAAAAAAAAAAAAAATTGGAACAAAACTACTGTCCTCCCTGCAAACGTTCAAGAATTTAACAGGGGCTGACTGTACTCATCCTCCCACTCTCCCCTCTCGCACATCCACATACGCACGCAGTCATCATCAACACCGCATCCCATGCCAATTAAACACCATTCTGAATCTCATATTTTGCTCTCTTGTTAACCTTTCTCAGCTAATTTCATAGATTAAAAAAAAAAACCACACACACACATTCCCCCTCTCAATCTCATACCCCCACACACCCACCTGCATTTCCCACATACCTTCTCACCATCATACATGTAGCCTATACAACAAACTCACCCAACGTAGCTGACACAATGACCCACGACTAAAGAGAACCAAGCACCCACACACCCCTCCTCTTTCCCCCCCCCTCTCTCTCTCTCTCTCTCTCTCTCTCTCTCTCACAAACACACACATACACAATTATGTCTGTCTCCGCAGACTCTGAAGTCTAAGGTAATAAATCTTGCTTGAAATTATTTGATTTTAATCCCTCTCATCAAGCGGTATAAGTTCTCTCTATCACTAACTAGCATCTCTAGTAGGACTCGTCCTGACAGACTTTTAAAAAAAAAGTCTTGCAATTTTTTTTTTTACGAGTCTCTCTTTCAGAAGCTGGTTTCAAATGAAATATAACACATAGACATGTTACGGTATGTCGCATTAAAAATGAGCTTCATATACAGTCTGTGTCAAATAAAATGGTACAGTTGGAAAACATTTTTTGAAAGTATAAAAATTAATAACATTCTAAAAGTGTTTGATATTTCCATAAAAGTAGAAAAATTAGGCTTTCTTCTGCAATTTTCTTCATCCTATTTGGTGCAGTAGATCTTGAGATATGACCATTTTTCTATAATCAAGAAAAAATGTATTTTGCGCATGCTTCTCCATGGGTTTTGCATAGGGGAGAACCGGGTATGGACGTTACAAAATTCACATTTTGGGCCATAATTCTAATGAAAGTACTCACACACTCCATTTTGGGTCTGTAGTTAGCCTATTATGTTGGCTAAAACATGAGGCACATAAAACCTGAAAACATGTAAACACTAATTAACTATAACTTAATTAATGAAGACATTTTTTTTTTTTTTGTAACAACCTACCCCGTATACGGGGTAAGTTGTTACACCATACGGGGTAGATTGTTACAGTATGTAAACATACGGGGTAAGTTGACAATGTGTAAATCTCTTATACCATACGTTTGTTTCAACTTTCCAGTTTTTTGGTATCGTTAACAGTAGATCAAGTAGAGCTCTAGAATAGACTAAAAGCAATAATAGAAATATCAGAATATTAACACCAGAAAATTGAAAATTACTTTACATGCCTGTGTAATGTAATTGGGGTAGGTTGTTACATCGACATGGGTAGGTTGTTGTAACAACCTAGCTACCCATGGGTGATTTTACACATAAAATCAACTGTAGCAAAACCATTAGGCAGAATTACAGGGCATGGCTCATTAGTGACATACAATGTACTATATTCACAATACCAACTATCATCATGTGCCTTCAGTTGTAAGAACTATTACAAATTTTAATGTTTGTCAAAAATTCACTTGGAACTGTAAAAAATTTTTTTTGTTTATTTACTTTTTAATAAAACAACGGAGAAACCTCATGACCGGCAGTTCATCACAGCTATGTGTAGGCTGTATATAGATACCAGTTAGCACGAGCTCTCTTGTTCCAACTAGCACACCTGAGCATGGGCGTATCCAGGATTTCCCAATAGGGGGGCGCAAGGAAATTTTATCGCCGTCAGGGGAAGGGAGGGGGTTCTTCTAATCATATTGTACATGAAATTACCACCATTTTTTTTCAATTATCACAAAAGTTACATAGTTTCTATACCCTAAGACAATGTATGTTGCGTAGAAACCTATTTTGTTGCATTATATACCCCTTCTGAATTGGAATCTGCGACGCCGAAACGAGAGTTGAAATGTTGAGGTTTTAAAGTTATAATGAAATAAATAATAGGGACTTTTCTATACTAGAAAATGGTAGATTATTGTGTATAATAGACCCAATTTAGTATCGCGAGCGCGAAGCGCGACTGAAAATTGTTAAAGGTAAAAATTGGAGTTATTATTTGGCATTATGATTGGTATCAGCGAGCCGCAGCGCGAGCCAAAAATTTGGTTTAAAATTTTTTAAGGTAAATTTAGAACTATTATGTGCATTTGATTTGTGTCAGCGAGCGCGAAGCGCCGAGCCGAAAAATTTGGGGTTTAGAATTTTTTAAGAGTAAAATTTAGAGTCATTATTGTGCATTTGATTGCATCAGCGAACGCGAAGCGCGAGCCAAAAATTTGGGGTTTCAAAAAAGTATTTGATTAATAAAGGGGTACTTTCTAATAAACCCATGAGGCCAAACTATGTTTCCCAGGAGCCAAGGGCCCAGGAGGCAGAGGGTCCAAGAGGCCTCTTTCTTTTGTGAAATTTTGAAATTTAGTTTTAAATATTTTTACTTTTCGTCACTCATGTATTTCTTTTTCTTAAAAAAGGCGTTTGAGCAATATTGCAAAATACAATATGAGAAAAGTCGGCCTCGGTGCCCTCCCACTTGAGCTTAGTTATGGTCGTCTTAGAACCAAATAAAGAGCCGTATTTCGCGAGAAATTTGTACACAGCATCGAGCTATTCCCTTCTCCTTCTTTCATGTTTTTCTTTTTCTTTCCTTTTCCCTTCTTTCTACCCTTTCTCCTCCTTTTTTTTTTTTTTTTTAGTCGGCCAATAGGGGGCGCGGCCCGTTGCCCCCCTGGTAGCCCTGCTGAGAACCTGTAACAACTGACCCGTGTAACTTCCATACCCGGTCTCCTCTATTAATGACCATGAATTCAGCGCACCGAAACAATAGATGTGTGTTATTTCGATTAGCTCATCGCCGCACAAATTTAGCATAACTTTTGTTTTTACAAAAGCGAATTATACAAAACAAAGTGCATCAGCAAGAAGAATCTTTTGGCTTTAAGCCAGGTACCACATTCACACACCATTTGAGAATATTTCTTACCCAAATAATTTTTTCCCGATTGTACCATTTTTTTTAAAACACAGACTGGATAACCCTCTAAACTTGCTTTGAAACGCACTGTATTAGGAAACTGTTCCGACGGCTTAAAGAAGAAATACTCGAGAAATACATAAGAAAATAAATCAGCTATTCTTTCTTCAATTTTATTCAATTCACATCAAATACATAAATACACATGTTAATACAATCATAATAATATTGAAAACATCATTGTTCTCTAACGTAATGGAGTATGACTCTTTATTTAGTGAGTGAAACGTTTTAAAAGTATTTATCAAGACTGTTTATATTGATAGTATTTTAAAATCCGAAAGGGTATTTTTAAATACATTCTGGCATTTCTTTATACTTTGATGGTATCGAGGTTCAAATATTAAATGCGAAGTTAATTTGACATTTAGACGTGTCATATTTTATGAATATATTCATATGATAATCCAATGATTTTTCCCAGATTCGAACATGATTGTTCTTTGATAATGTATTTTACTGAGTAAAAGCTAAAATTCATAGTCGGGGAAAACGCGTTGTCCAGAAGTAGGGTTAGCTTGGATCCTTGAAGGGCTAAATGAAGATATTAAAATAGAAGACTTATTTCTATTTCACTTAATAAGCAAAAAAGTAGTTTATAATATTATGGATTGCAATTTTCTTATTTTACTATTCTTGTATAGTACTGTCCTCTTTCTTGTAGTCTACACTATTTGGGGTATAAGCATGTAGCCCTTCAAGTTCCATTCAAAGTTATAAAGAATATTTTCTATAAGGATTTTCAGCTAAAGATGAAATTAGTAGACTCCATCAACAAACGGGTTTTCTGGCATTCGTTACGGGACTCTCCGTACACGCCAATGACACAGCGACACATGAAGTCAACCTGACCAGTAGCCTGGGGTTGGACCTGCTGCTTCCAGATCATCCTAGGGAGCATGATGTTCAGATCACGATGTCCACTCTGTAGCCAGCTAAGACCCAATACAGAACCTTTATTGAAGAAAATTTGAAAAGAAGAAATGAAAGCTATCAGTTGTTGTGTCCTGGTATGAGACCATTCATAGAAGTGAGAATACAGACAAGAAACCTATACAATTGTTATTGCTCCTGATCGAAAAACAAAACAATCTAGATGATTGTTTTAGGATGCAAAGAACCTATTTACAGGTATATACAGTCGCATGACTCTCTATGTGATAGTAATCTTATGCGGCGGTCACAACTCGCCGTACCATCGACGTGCAACTCCCTACGATGGATTTCGTAGAAAATTCGTGCAAGCGAAGGTACCTCGCAGGTACAATGCATGTACGACGTGCAGACAGTTTTTACAATACCCTTACTATAGAAACGCAGGAATCGCAGAAGTTGACCCAGGACGGTGCGTGCATTGCACATGCAACGCAGGCTACGTCGATGGCACGTGCCCCGTAGCCTACGACGAGTTGTGACCGCCGCATAAATGAGAGGTCAGGTGTTACAAGGTATTGTATTAGGTTGTATATTAATCTGTAATGTCCATTCCCAAATATGTTTCTAATCATACCCCCATCTTATTAAGAATAGGGTGAACTTTGACTGTCTCTATCTAATTGTGACTGCCATGTATTCAATTGAAATGAAATAAATTGACGGCAGATGCCGTATACTTTAGAATAAAATTAACAATTGTATTGATATCATGAAACAAATTGATATACAACGAATAAATAAATCATAATGCGTTAAATTGAGTATCCAAATGCATATTTTCCTTGGTTGGCGTTTTTTTTTTCTTGTATATTATTATCTGAGTGAACACTTACCACGCGTAGCCTTTGCGAGTTTGGCATACTGTCCTTTGGGTATGGCTAAACGGTCGGTGCCAGCTTCACCACTTGTCTTCTTGTTGATGATCTGCTGTCCGAGGTAGTTGACTCCCAAGATGGGTGAATCTGTGCTTTTCTTGTTGAGAGTTTGGTAAGATGAGAAGACATTCAGGCAAATTCCTTGACGTTCAAGACGTTTCTGAGTAGCTGCAACGGTAACGTTGACGCTGAATAAGGCATCCAATCGGCTTGTACTCTCCTCCTAGTATAACAATGATAAAATATTTGAGTTGACATATAAAAAATCTCTTCCATTCAAGAGTATTTTTTCTATTTTAGAGTATTTTTTTAGAAACAATCGTAAAATCAAGATCCCATTATAAAGAGTCAATACTCGCCGTCTTAATTTCGAATGTGTATTCAGTAGCATATTCCATTATAATGGCGTAATTAAATTGGTCCCAAGCAATCTATTTCATGAAAAAGTATATTATTTCCTTGATTATAATTATAAAGCGCTTAGAGATGAATTTGTTTCATTTTAGGCGCTATATAATAAGCTCTTATTATTATTATCATTATTATTATTATTATTATCTAAAGAAATTGGACAGTTTATTATTCAGTTTTAAGTAGCCCTACTTTCATCGAGTACCAATGAGTCCAAATTCATACGGCGCCAGCCTCGACTTCGAAATGTGTTCCTTAAGTTACTAAGAAAAACTGCAATGTTTTTGGTATTAATAATTTGGTTATATTATTCTTTTCAATGTGGTCTATACATACCACGACGTCATCATCAGCAATGAGAACAATGATCTTAGCAGCCTCCTTGTTGAATGGATAGGTAGATGCAAGATGGAGTGCCTTCATGCATCAAGCTGGATAACACCCTGGAAATCTAGGCTCTCGACACCACTGTAAACACAGTCTATGCTTCTGTCCATCACGTGACCACATAGTGTATGAACATGTGCTCTTTCATGGATTTCAGCACCGCTATAACCAACAAGTCCATATCGAACATTGTTAACTCCAAAGCACGGAGCTTGTTATTGATGCGATTAATGATGTTCTTGATATTGGCTTTAATGTTGTTGTCTTCAGCATTCTAGCAGTTTCAGAAACAATGAAGATGACATCTGGAAGGAACTCGTGGACCTGTCATTCTCCTGTGTGACTTCTCCAATGGTGCAGTCCACTGTTTAAAAAATGGGGGGGGGAGGAATAAGAAAGAAACGAGTATTAAAATGCAATCCGTTCTACGAAGTGTAGTGCAGATACTTTTACTTTTCATTACTGCTTAAACTGTGAAATGTATACTCAAATTAAATGAGCACATGTGTGTACAAGTACAGATAAAACAAATGTTAACAATTTTCTTGTCAGCTTTCAAGTATAATTATTTGCAAGTTGTCAAGCGTTCAAAACAACTTACAGCATACAGGATCGTAGTTGACCATGCGTTCAAACTCCTTGCCCAGAGTGACTACAGGATTGGTGGCCTCACAGGTTGGGTTCATGCCTTTGTCTGCTCAACACAGAAGTTGTAGAACTCGGTTTGGTTGATATCCTGGAAGGTTTCATTCAACATTGAGCCGTCATCAAGGAACATGTCTCGGCATTTCTCAGGTATGGATCTGCACAAGCCTAATCTTGATGGAACGGTGTTCCTTGGCATATCATATGGAGATACATCATAAGCTGAGATAAACTCTGCAATGTCATTGGTGATGTCACCCTCTGGCAGGACGAATTCATTGTGATATTCTGTGTCTAGGTTGCCAAAGAGACCACGAGACTGTCCATGGTACCAACCGCTCATGTGGAAGATGCATAAGGAATGATCAACGTTACAGGAGAAAGCGATGCCCTTGGTTGAAGTGATATTCACCCATGGACCCTCGGCCATAATGGTCATGTCCTTGCTGATTGGTGTCTGGTATGGTAGTCTTGTACATTTGGTAGTCCATTGATATACACAACATTATCGTCATCAACTGCAACGCTCATGTCGCTGATAGCAAGAGTGATGCGTCTCTTCTGAACCAAAGAGTAAAGTTTCTGTTTATGAAGTCACGAGCCAATAGATAGGTTTGTTCTTCATTAGCATAAGCTGGAACACTGTAAACCTTACCATCGAATGTCATGATATTGTTTCGTCCAAAAATCATGGCAGTGTCTGCAAGAATAAAAGCGAAAAACAAATTGTAATAAAACAAGGATCAATAAGAAGCGTAAATTATGTCTTTATGTCTTACCGGAAACGCTAACCTCAAGTACATTTATTTCCATCAATGGTCTGAAAGATTGGGAGCGTCAAATCATATGATCTCCTTGTTGTTGTTGTATCAATAATATCATGTAGAGCCTACAAACTATTTGGATTATTGAAACCATGTTGTAATCTATCATAAGTAGGCGTCAGCACTATAACATAATGTAAATATGATTTCAATCCTGGAAATGTAAATTGCAATTTAATGTTCATTATCTAAATTTATTCTTCACCTGGTTTAATGACGTAATTGGAATTCATTTTAATATTCAGGATGATATCAATATTAAAATTTAATTCAAGCCTTTACGAACTACTGCGAGAAAATATACTCACATCGCCAAGGGCTGTAAATTTCAATTTCCTCAAAAGGAAGAAGTTCCACGGGGATGCGGAGTTCTTGAAGAACTGTGAGTACTTTGTTGATATATTCAGACATTTTATTGTTCAACTGAATTTCAGATCTTCGATGTCGGCCTTCAGCTTCTCATATTTTTCTGGCCAGCTCTGTCTAAAATTCTCTACATTCTCGAGTAGCTCAGTCCACTTCTCCATAGCTTGCACCTCAGAGTCTCTATCCTTGCCATGATGTTTTCACGGATCATAGTGACATTTTGCTTGAGTTCCTCAAAAACGGCCTTTGCACCTTCATACCGACTAAGGACTTTGCGCTTGAGCTCTGGGTACGTTTCTTCCATGATGACCCGCTTCAGCTCGGGGTACTTTTCCTCCAGGATGATTCTCTTTAGCTCTGGGAGTTCTTCTTCAAGAGATTCTGTGGTCAGCTCTGGTAAGGTCTCAGTAATAAACTCATATATCATCTCCTAAGATTAGTTAAGAGCTCTGGATCCTTGACAAGTGTCTCAAAGTCAGCGATCATTTCGTTAATCTCTGGCTTGATCTCTTCCTCCCATTTGGTCATGATTTCTTCTCTTTCTCCATGAGGGTAGGCTTCCATTCGGTTTCCCACTTTTGCTGGTAAAACTCTTTCTTTTCATCGAATATTTCCTTGTACTCATTGAATATTCTTGTATTGATCAATCTTCTCTTGGATCTTGGTACGGATTTCTTCAAGTTTAGTGCGGAAAACTTCAATATTTTCATCAATCATGGGAAATTGCAATGTTTCTGGCAAGTTCTGTCTGATCTCCTCTATCTTTTCGATCAGTTCAGTCCACATTTCCATAGCTCGTACTCTCAGACGATCGACCTTGGCCGTGATGTTTTCTCGGAGGACAGTGGCGTTTTGCTTGAGTTCCTCAAAGATAACCTTTGCGCTCTCATACTGAGCAAGGACCTGGCGTTTCAGTTCAGGATATTTTTCTTCCATGATGACTCTCTTCAGCTCCGGGTATTTCTCTTCAAGAAGAATTCTCTTCATCTCAGGCAAGGTCTCGGTTCTGAACTCATAGGCAATCTGTTTGAGTTTGGTCAGCATCTCTGGATCCCTGACAAATCTTGTCAAGTTAGTGATCATCTCGTTGATCTTTGGCTTGATCTCATCCTCCCACTTGGTCATGATTTCTTCTTCTTCTCATCGAATATTGCTTGTACTCATTGAAAACTTCTTTGTATTGATCAAACTTCTCTGGATCTTGTTACGGATTTCTATAAGTTTATTCATGAAGGCCTCAATATTTTCGTCAATCATTGGCTTTTGCAACTGATAGAAAGCCTTTGCCATATGGGAGATGTTGTTGTACCGTTCTGTCATGATGACAAGCATCTCTTGCACAGTGATATTCATCTGTGACATCTTATCCTAAATAAAAACGAGAGATAAAGCAAACAAATCTTGTAAATAAAATGAGATTTAGGATGGAAGCATTTGTCAAATTTGATATTTATGGTATAATTATCTCCCAATAAAAGCAGAGTTTAAAATCCATAAGATTCCATAATTTACCCAAAAGGGCTTTTCTTTAGATAATTGGTGACGTTTATAATGTTATTTCAATCCTACATCATCTTGAGAATAATAAAATCTATCTTTAATTGAATTGAATAAAATTGGCATTCTTTAGAGGGCAATAGAAATGATTAAAAAGTACGTTTTAATTGAACGGAAAAAATATTTCCACCTGTCAGTCATTCTTCATTTATGTACTAATACAGGGCATCTAAAATTTATATTATTTTACTTCATTTGTAGTTCTTTGCTTAAATAAACTAATGAAACCGTTGAAAAATACCTTGAAGTACTGGATTTGGTTGTTGCTTAGTCTTGGTAGTGTCCTAAAGCTGGTCCAGTTGAAAGGATGAGTGATGTTTATGGCAAAGCTGTGGTTATCTTGACGGTCAATTAGGTCGAGTGTGTCCCTAATCAGTGTACGGGTACGATTAATAGCTTGCTTCGTAAGAAGGCTCGTCTTGTTTATGGCTTGGCTAGTAAGAAGTTGGGTCTGGTTCACAGCATACTGTGTTATGACACGGGTCTGGTTTAAGGCATAGTCCGTCAGGATGCGGGTTTGGTTGAGGGCGTATTGAGCCAAGACTTGACTGCGGTTGTAGGCCATCTCGGTCAAGAGGCGTGTGCGATTGATGGCAATCATGGTGAGGTTTATGGTTCTTTCTACTGGCTTCAGGCAACAATATAAGCACTGCCTTCATTGTGAATTGGTCCACTTCGTAGTAGCGGATAGCCCATCCTGACCGAGAAGAGTAACAAGGACATTAGCATTTCTATGTGACATGTAACAAATAATAATAATAATAATACTATTGTTATGTAACTATGTTATATTGTATATTCTTGTACATATATTTTGAAATGCCAAATAAATAAATAGATAATATTAATAAAAGGGACAGAAGTAAAATGAACTATGGTCACTTAAAAGTAAGGTACCCAGAAGACTTAAAGAACTGTCTTGATCAGAATATATTTGTTATCTTACCTGCCATGCTGTTGTTAACGTATGTCACATATTCCATGATATAATCCTTAGCAGGTCCTTGGATGTAGGTTACAATGGTGTTTGTCATGTTGCGAGCATAGTAGATTGTCTTGGCTGTGATGTTCCTGGCCTGGTTGATGGAGCTCTTTGTAAGATTCGTAGCGAGAAGAGCATAGTCCCTGGATATATTGAACAATGGAGTCTCATCCCTGACATAGATAACCAGATTGATGCTCCTATTGCTGATCATATAGATGGTCTCGTTGGCAACTGTAAGACTCTTGATAACCAGATCTTTGGTGCTGTTTAGGTACATCTTCATTTTGGCGATGTTCTCATCGGATGTCAAATTCTTCACGCTGCTATGGCTTTGGTTTGGACAATGACGACGGTTTCGTTGGCCTTGTTCATCAAAACGACAGATGTCTCGTTAAGGAAACTAAGGGTTTCGTTGACGGTAACCCTCCATGGCTGGGATCGAGTGCGGTTCATAAAGACGATGAGGTCCCTGGAAGTTTGGTTCAGGAATGGAATGACAACTTCCCTGATGGTTTTGTTAGAAACGATCAAGGCATCGTAGAATGTCAGGTTAGAAGCAGCCAGCATATCTCTGAATGAAAGGTTACTGACCTAAATTGAGAGAGAAAAAAAAAGAAAATCAAATCAAATGAAAGGACGATCATGTAGGGGTTTCCTTAATCATTATATTTTCAAGAGGCTTAGGTTTAATAATATGGCAGTCCATTGTTTTTATACTTTAATTATAATAAATCGATGGCAAAGAAAATGTATAAAATATTTTTATAACTACTTACAAAAAGTATGAGAACTTTATTTGAATATTCATCTTGTAAATGACTTTCATTATATTTGTGTTTTGTTCTGCATGTACATACTTCTTAATGAAACAGATCTTCATTTCTCATTTTCATAGATCCTCTGACTCACCTCAAAACGGTCATGTTGAGGTACATCACCGGATACTTGTTAAGTAGACTCTACACGGTCTTTAAGGGTCTCCTTGAGTTGTAGAAGATATGCTTTGAGGTCTTCATTGAGTTCAAAGATGGTCTTATCCATATCTCTCACAGGCAGCAAATTGATCAATGATGATTCGTCCTTGGCAGCAGAGATAATAGCTTCAATTGTTTTGTTGATGTTTAGTGTGGTCATGTTGCGAATCATGTAGATGGTCTCATTAACATCTTGAAGACGCTTGATAATCATATCTCTGGTGTTGTTCAGGTTCATCTTCATTTTGGCGATGTTCTCATCGGATGTCAAATTCTTCCACGCTGCTATGGCTTTGGTTTGGACAATGACGACGGTCTCATTGGCCTTGTTCATCAAAACGACTGATGTCTGGTTAAGGAAGTCAATGGTCTCGTTGATAGAACCATCCAAGGCTGGAATCGAGTGCGGTTCATAAAGACGATTAGGTCCATGGTAGTTTGGTTCAGGAATGGAATTACCACCTCCCTGATGGTGTTGTTGGAAATAATTAAGACATTGTAGAATGTCTCGTTTGCCATCAGCAATTGTTGTGTTGGCCCATGTCAGAGTCTTGTAGGTGTAGAACTTGGTCAAGTTTAAGCCAACAGCATCTTTCCGTACGAAAAGTTACCAACCTAAATTCAAAAATGAAATAAACGAAAATATAATAAAATGACAGTGATATTAATCTTAATATTCTGTAATGATTATTATACTTGCAAAAGGCATTCGGATAACTTATTTCAGTTCATATGGCAGTCCATCAGTTTATGGTTAAATTGTAATGTATAAAATCGAGAGATTCAATTCAAGTTCTGATGCATCACTAAAGGATATGTTATATAATATAATAATGTTATATTGTATATTTTTTCTTCAAATATTACAACTGTGTTTGAATATTCATTTTCAAAATAGTTTCCAATCGTAATTTTATTTTGTCTGGATAAAGTCTATATCGTACAAGTACAAATCTTCTTTTATCCATTATCATAGATCTTCTGACTCACCTCAAAAACGGTAATGTTGAGGTACATCACCGGATACTTGTTAAGTAGACTCTCACGGTCTTTAGGGTCTCCTTGAGTTGTAGAAGATATGCTTTGAGGTCTTCATTGAGTTCAAAGATGGTCTTTTCCAATACTCTCACAGGCAGCAAATTGATCAATGATGATTCGTCCTTGGCAGCAGAGATAATAGCTTCAATTGTTTTGTTGATGTTTAGTGTGGTCATGTTGCGAATCATGTAGATGGTCTCATTAACATCTTGAAGACGCTTGATAATCATATCTCTGGTGTTGTTCAGGTACATCTTCATTTTGGCGATGTTCTCATCGGATGTCAAATTCTTCCACGCTGCTACGGCTTTGGTTTGGACAATGACGACGGTCTCATTGCGCTTGTTCATCAAACGACTGATGTCTGGTTAAGGAAGTCATGGTTCGTTGATAGAAACCATCCAAGGCTGGAATCGAGTGCGGTTCATGAAACGATTAGGTCCATGGTAGTTTGGTTCAGGAATGGAATTACCACCTCCTAATGGTGTTGTTAGAAACAATTAAGACATTGTAGAATGTCTCGTTTGCCATCAGCATTGTTGTGTTGGCCCATGTCAGAGTCTTGTAGGTGTAGAACTTGGTCAAGTTCGAAGCCACAAGCATCTTTCCGTACGAAAAGTTACCAACCTAAATTCAAAAGTGAAATAAACGAAAATATAATTAAATGACAGTGATATTAATCTTAATATCTGTAATGATTATTATACTTGCAAAAGGCATTCGGATAACTTATTTCAGTTCATATGGCAGTCCATCAGTTTATGGTTAAATTGTAATGTATAAAATCGAGAGATTCAATTCAAGTTCTGATGCCATCACTAAAGGATATGTTATATAATATAATAATGTTATATTGTATATATTTTCTTCAAATATTACAACTGTGTTGAATATTCATTTTCAAAATAGTTTCAATCGTAATTTTATTTTGTCTGGATAAAGTCTATATCGTACAAGTACAAATCTTCTTTTATCCATTATCATAGATCTTCTGACTCACCTCAAAAACGGTAATGTTGAGGTACATCACCGGATACTTGTTAAGTAGACTCTCACGGTCTTTAAGGGTCTCCTTGAGTTGTAGAAGATATGCTTTGAGGTCTTCATTGAGTTCAAAGATGGTCTTTTCCAATACTCTCACAGGCAGCAAATTGATCAATGATGATTCGTCCTTGGCAGCAGAGATAATAGCTTCAATTGTTTTGTTGATGTTAAGTGTGGTCATGTGCGAATCATGTAGATGGTCTCATTAACATCTTGAAGAGCGCTTGATAATCATATCTCTGGTGTTGTTCAGGTACGTCTCCATTTTGGCGATGTTCTCATCGGATGTCAAATTCTTCCACGCTGCTACGGCTTTGGTTTGAACATGACGACGGTCTCATTGGCCTTGTTCATCAAAACGACTGATGTCTGGTTAAGGAAGTCAATGGTCTCGTTGATAGAAACCATCCAAGGCTGGAATCGAGTGCGGTTCATGAAGACGATTAGGTCCATGGTAGTTTGGTTCAGGAATGGAATTACCACCTACCTAATGGTGTTGTTAGAAACAATTAAGACATTGTAGAATGTCTCGTTTGCCATCAGCATTGTTGTGTTGGCCCATGTCAGAGTCTTGTAGTGTAGAACTTGGTAAGGTTCGAAGCCCATAGAATCTTTCCGTACGAAAAGTTACCAACCTAAGTTAACAAAAGCAAAAATGGAAGTGTTGATTATTTTTTGCATATGTGTTTGTTTTTTTTTTTGTTTGTTTTTTTGCAAGGGAGTTATTAAACACGCAGGTGTGATGTATCAACCATTGATGGTCCATTTATAATATTTACTAGATGCTCTAAAAGACATTCTAAAAACGTTCTATTCTAATTTGTTGGAAGCATAAAATGATATACATACTTTTTAAGTCGATGCATATTTGACTAACCACATCATCATTTTTTTTATATCTTTGCAAATTTAATATTATCGCATTATTCACCTCAATGATGTCATGTTGAGGTACATCACTGGAAGCTTGTTGAGCAGACTTTCACGGTTCTTGATGCTCATCTTTGCATTCTCAATAAGATTGTCCTTGAGTTGTTGAAGGTATACTTTCAGGTCTTCATTGAGTTCAAAGATGGTCTTATCCAATGCCCTCATAGGTAGCTCATTGATCAATTGAATATTCGTCTTTGGCAGCAGAGATAATAGCTTCAAGTGTCTTGTTGATGTTGAGTTTAGTAGCATTTAGGAATTTTCCAGACTTTCTAATTACAATTGGCTTCCATGTCTGCCATTTTCCTTGAACCTTGGTCTTAAAGGTGTTGACCTTGTCTTTTCCAAGCAAGTACACTTCCTGTGCTTTCTGTGAGTAGGCGATATACAAATCAGTGGCATTCTGTTTGAGGTCTCCATAAAAGAGTGTCAAGTTGGTCTTCATCTGTGTGTACAACTTGTCAGGTTCACTTTCACTTCCTCAAGCTTTACCTTCAATTCTTCAATCATCTGGATTGTATTTGCTTGTACTGAGGATACCTCTCAATGTGGTATTCTGCAGCCTCCATCAAGTAGGTCTCGGTCTGGGCTGGAGTTGGCGAACACGTTCCTTCAGGTTGGCAGCACGAACCTTCATCATTTCAACCTTCTGCATCATGATCTCACGATAGGGTTGCACATGAGGCTCGAGGAACTCAATTGTCATGTTGATGTATGTTTCAGTGATGTTGCGAACCTGTACTGTGTAGTTGAAGAGAGCTTCCCGAGCATAAATGGTGTAGTTACGGATGGCCTCATTAACAATTGGAGAATACTTCTGATAGTACAATGTAACATTTCCTTTAGTAATGTTGAAAAACATGATCGCTCGCTCTTTGGCAATCTTGCCCTTTTCAACTGCCAGAACTTGGTATTTGTTCATTGCCTTGATGACCATAGGGGTGTAAATCTTGCTAAAAGCCTTCATTTTGTTGACCCCGATACGAGCGTATACCTTGGTAAAGTTGGCCACCTCTTTGTAGTAGACCTTTGTAAGGTTGGCTACCTTATTCCTATAAACCTGAGTGAAATTGAGTGCCAACTTGCTATACAAGACTGTAAGATTCATTGTCATATTAACAGGAGGCTGAACAATCTGGTAGATGGTTCTGTTGAAGTAACATAGTGGAAGCATATTGATAGGATGGGTTTCATTCATTGAGATGTCAATCATCTGGACAATGACTTCATCAAGCTGTTCCTTTCTTTTCAAGTACTCGTCGCTCATGCGAATAACAAGTTCATCAAACTGTATTTTCCTCTTTGTGTATTCATTCATGATTTTCTCAACAATCTTCTCAATAATTTGGTCAACATCAATGTTGTATCTTTCTCTGATGTAGTCAACAGCAATGACCTTCATAGCCATCAAACGCTCCTTCAGCTCTTCAAGTGATCTTGGGCGAGCATCCCACTGTTCCTTCAAGAATGCCTGGATTAGGTTAGCCTTTGTCTTGACGAAGTCTGTTACAGCCTTGGTCATGTTTGCTACCTTTTCTCTGGTGAAGTTGAAGACGAGCTTCAGGTCTCCCTTGATTACGTCAATATAGACATATTCATGAAGGGTAGAATTCCATTCTTTCATCATTTCAATGACTTGTTTGGCGGTCTCATTCAGGTAGGTTTTGTTGACATAGCGGAAAGTGGTTTGGTTCAGCTTTTCAAGACTAACAATGAGGTTGTCCTTCATTTCTAGAGCTTGATCCTTTATTCCTGCCACGCTGGTCATATTGATGATGTCAATGGCGTTGCGTGGTCTGATGCGGATGACCTTGCGCATAAGTTCCTGGACCTGGGCGTCGTCTTGGTAATCAATGAAGATTGAACTTGAAATTATATCAGTTGTGGTGCTGTTAAAGAAGTAACGAATGAAGTTCTTGATCATATTGAATCGTGCCTTCATTTCTGCCTTTAAGTTCTCTTTATTCAGAAAAGCCATTTTCAATTTCATGTCATTCATCTTTTCTCCAACCTTTACTTGGAGGGAAGTCATGTTGCTCCTGATCTCGGCAATCTTCAGTTTCAATTCGTCTATCTTCTCCTGGAACTTGGGAACATTGAATCGTGTGTTGATGTAATTGATCAAAGTTTCAACTTTAGCTTCGTACTGAATGAACTCCTTGACAGTTTCAACAACTTCTACAGCCATCTTGGTGAGGTTTGCCTGGACTTCCTTGAGATAATCTACAGCCCTGGTCTTGTATACATCTCGATTCTCAATAACCGATGCGATCTGTTGACGGCGCTCTTCGTACTTGATGAGGGTCTTGATGAGGGTCTTAATTTCTTCCAGGGCCTCCATGGGATTGGAGATGCTGTAACGGATGTTGTTGTAAATATCCCGCAGTGCTCCGCTAAGCATGGTGACTTCTTTATTCAGTTTAGTAATGTTCACATACGTGCCTATGAATTCCCGTGGGTTGCTACGAGCAAATGTGATGGTATCATTTAATTTCTGCATCTGTATGTAGAAGGTCTTAGATAAATTCTGAAACTGCATGTAGAGTGTCTGGTTCAGCTTCATAAGCTGCGTGTACATGGTCTGGTTGAGTGTGTTCAACTGGATGAAAAAAGTTTCATTCAGTTTCATAACTTGGTTGAAGAACGTCTGGTTGAGTTGTGAGAAGGTGGCATTGAGAGTCTCATTGGCGAGCATCATTGTGTACCGCATGAAACACTTGGTGCAGTTGGTCATCTTGCTGGCATTCGTGAGAGTGCGGTTGGCAACCTCCATTATCCTGTTGATGGTGCTGTTGGCAATGGTAATGGTACGGTTGAAGGTGTTGTTGATTGCACCTACAGTGATGTCCACAATCTCTGCTACTGTTTCTGGATTCCAGCTGAAATTGCTATAGATCACATTACTCTCATTCAGTTTCAGCAGCCAAGTAATGTCATTCACAGTCTTGAAGTTGTCCTTCTGTAACGACATGAATAAATATATACCGTTTACAATAAAGTACCGGGAACAAGTGTTGCGAGTTAATCATCTACAACGCTATTTCCTTCATTGATATGTTAGTCAAAAATCATAATTTCTCTTGGCCTTTTTAGTATTCAATTAAAAACATGCATGTGAGGAATACAACATTTTCTGGACAAAGTGCTTTAACATCTAACTTTTGAATGGTCATCGTCGTTTCCTGTATAATGGCTTATATTTGATTCAGAGTTTATTTAGTTAGATGTAATGAAGTATATGAATGATATAAACCAAATGTATTATGCTATGTAATATGATATAACATGTTCGGTTTCAAGATTTTT